>PVIY010019312.1:19163-46132 GCA_004026745.1 Myrmecophaga tridactyla
GTTTATCTGATTGGGCAAGCGCTGGTCTGTCTGTTGCAATGAGGACATTTCATAGGATTAGGTCATGATCACGTCAGCTGCATCCACAGCTGATTCCATTTGTAATCAGCCAAAGGGGAGTGTCTTCTGCAATTAGTGATGCTAAATCTAATCATGGGAAGCCTTTTAAGGAGAACTCAGAGGAGACAGGCCCCATTCCCGCTTCGGCTGGTGAGCCTCTCCTGCGGAGTTCATCCAGACCTTCCATCAGAGTCGTCGACTTTGCAGTCTGCCCTGTGGATTTTGGACTCTGTGTTCCTGTGGTCACGTGAGACTCTTTTATAAATTTTATATTTGCAAGTGTTCCCTGTTGATTCTGTTTCTCTAGAGAACCCTAACTAATACAGCGATGATGGTGCTAGTCTCACAAATTTATTTCTCACTGTTCTGGTAAAAGGTGCATCCTCTGGACATTCCTGGGGTGTAAGAGCAGTCTTTGCATGATAAATCCACTCAAACATTCCAATCTCACTAAGCCTATGGGTCCCCTCATCTACATTATACCAGGGCATTTCAACCTCAGGTAATGTTGGCCACCTTTTGATCCATGTTTCGGCCAACCATCCAAACAGCTAATACCTTTTCTAACCAATCAAGCTATAACATTGGTTGCAGAATCTCTGCTTAGTGGGCCCATATCAGTAAATTCGGCCTGATCCATCCTTATATTCCTCCCACCATTATCCCACACCCTTCAAATCCATTGCCACACATATTCACCTTATTGCTGTCTATATAAATTGGAAAATTCACACAGTTCTTTTGGAGTATAATGTACCTCCTCATGTGTGATACATTGTACCTCACCTTTAGGGACCTGTTGGGAGTTTAGTCTATTTATAGGTCTGGAGGAAATGAGGGGTGGTGGGGGTGGGTCATGAAAAGAATTAAAAATATCTTCCAAGCTATTTGCTTCAGGGCCTTCATTTGCAATTTCATCTAGTGAAACAGGATTAATCACTCTAGGGCTAACCCCTTCAGGAGGAGGTTGGGTGGCCAACTCCTCAAGGCAGGCTGGAGGTGGGGCGATTTTTCCTCAAGGCAAACTAGTACAGGGCTATCTAGACAAGACTCAGCATGATCTAGGGTTTCAATATCACCCCCAATCCATTATCAATCCATATTTCACCATCCCATTTTTCAGGGTCCCACTCCTTTCCAATCAATGCCCTCACTTTAATGGCAGACACCATGCAGGATTGAGATTTCAGTTTATGTTGTAAAGTTGCTATTCTAACAATAACATTCTGAGTCTGATTTTCAGAGTTCTCAAGTCTACATCTACAAGAAATAAGATTTTCCTCCAGGATACTCAGAGAAACATCTCCATCTTTCAGACAGCACTGAAGCATCTCATTTGAAACCTTAAGCCCATCCCTTTCACCCCTTAATGTATCCAGTGTATCTAACAACAACGAGCCCATATCTCTACCTCTTATTTCTACAATCAGTTGTCAACTTGGCCAGGTGAGCATACTTAATTTTGTTGCTTCTGACATAAGCCAATGTTACGTGAACCTCATCTGTTGCAAATTACATATGCAGTCAGCTAGGAGGCGTGTCTGCTGCAATGAGTGTCATTTGACTTAATTGGCTGGTGCGTAAATGAGAGAGTGCAACATAGCACAGCCTAAGCAGCTCTGCATTCCTCATCTCAGCACTCGCAGCTCAGCCCAGGCCTTTGGAGATGCAGAAAGAAGTCACCCCAGGAAAATTTGTTGAAACCCAGGGGCCTGGAGAGAAGACCATCAGAGACCGTCCTGTGCCTTCCATGTAAGAAAGAGCCTCATTGAAAAGTTAGCTGCCTTTCCTCTGAAGAAAAAAAAAATAACAAAATAAATCCCTTTTTATTAAAAGCCAATCCATCTCTGGTTTGTTGCATTCTGGCAGCTGGCAAACTAGAACAAACATTATCCCCCAGAGCCCAGCTTCGTATAAGCAAAGCATTAGGAGAATTGAATGGTGATATTTTGAATATCTCTTTTGCCAACTCGCTCCATAGATTGGGAGTGCCATTATGATTATGGGAATCAGAATCCTTAGTGTATTTGAGTCCAGTCTGAGTAGAAAACCATTCGTCAAAACCCATTTTTAAGATTCTGTTTCTTAAGAACCTCTCCTGGTACCAAGATATATTAGTTAGGGTTCTCTAGAGAAAGAGAATCAACAGGGAACATTCAGAAATATAAAATCTATAAAAGTGTCTCATGTGACTGCAGGAAAGCAGAATCCGAAATCTGCAGAGCAGGCTGTGAAGCTGACGATTCCGATGGATGGTCTGGACGAACTCCAAAGGAGAGCCCCACCAGTCGAAACAGAAAGCGCCTGTCTCTTCTGAATCCTCCTTATAAGGCTTTCAGTGATTAGACTAAGCATCACTCATTGCAGAAGACACGGCCCTTTGGCTGATTACAAATGAAGTCAGCTGTAGATGCAACTGACATGATCATGATTTAATTCTATGAAATGTCCTCATCACAACAGACAAGCCAGCACTTGCCCAACCACCACTTGGCCAAGTTGACACATGAACCTGACCATGACATATGTATATTCCACAGTTTGTTTATGCACTTGTCCATTGATGGACATTTGGGCTGTTTTTCATCTTGGCAACTGTAAGAGTCAAGCTAAGTTTAACTTTCACAGAAGGCAATGCCAGCAAGGAAACGGGAGGACCTCTGACATAAGCTTTGAACCAGATCCAAATGTTTGATGGCCAGGGTCATTAAAATGTAAAATGTAATCAAAGGCAGAAACTTGGGCAGCAAGTTCAAGTTAGTTAGATTGTCTGGATAGGCTGTAACCTCTGGAGTATTTAATCAGTGGAGAAACAGGGGAGGGAGAGCTAGTTAGGCATAGGTATAATCATTTCAGCATTCGCTTGTTTGGCACACCAGCCATCATTTTGTGTTCAGCTGGTTTCCCACTCTTACAAGATTGTGAATTGAACCCAGGTCTCCTGTATGGCCATTGTAGTATGTGTGAGATGATATTTCAGTATAGTTTTGATTTAAATTTCCCTAACTGCTAGTGATGTTGAACATTGTTTTGTATGCTTTGGAGCCATTTGTATTCCTCTTGGATAAGTGTCTATGTTTTTGCCAACTTTTAAATCGGGTTGTTTGTCTTTCTGTTGTTGAATTGTAGCATCTCTTTATATATTCTGGATATTAAAACCTTATCTGTTATGTCGTTTCCAAATACTGTCTCCCATTGTGTAGGCTCCCTTTTTATTTTTCTGAGAAAGCCATTTGATGTGAAGAAGTATTCCATTTCGAGGAAATACCATGTATTTGTTAGGGTTCTCTTAAGAAACAGAATCAACAGGGAACACTCACAAATATAAAATCTATAAAAGTGTCTCATGTGACCACAGGAATGCAGAATCCAAAATGTGCAGAGCAGGCTGTGAAGCTGACAATTTCGAAGGAGGGTCTGGACGAAATCCACAGGAGATGCTCACCAGTCAAAACAGAAAGCGCCTGTCTCTTCTGAATCCTCCTTATAAGGCTCTCAGTGATTACACTAAGCATCACTCATTGCAGAAGACACGCCCCTTTGGCTGATTACAAATGGAGTCAGCTATGGATGCAGCTGACATGATCAGGATTTAATTCTATGAAATGTCCTCATCACAACAGACAGGCCAGCATTTTCCCAACCAAATAGGTATCACCACTTCGCCAAGTTTACACATTAACCTAACCATTACATACCATTTGTCTATGACTTCTTTCATTGCTCACACTTTGGGTGTAAGGTCTAGGAATCCACTGACTATCAACATGGTCCTTAAGACATTTCTCTACTGAAATTTTATGATGGTAGCTCTAATGTTTGGGTCTTTGATACATTTTAAGTTAATTTTTGTGTGAGGTGTGAGAGAAGGGTCCTCTTTCATTCTTTTGGATATAGATATCCAATTCTCCAAGCACTATTTGTTGAAGAGGTTGCTCTGCACCAGTTGAGTTAACTTGACTGTCTTATTAAAGATCAATAGTCCATAGATGAGAAGGTCAATTTATGAATATTCAATTAGATTTCATTGCTCAATATACCTATATTCATGCCAGTACCAGTCTGTTTTGATCACTGAAGCTTTGTAATATGTTTTAAAGTCAGGTGTTGTGAGTCTTCCAACTTCATTTTTCTTTCTCAATATATCTTTAGCTATTTGGGGTACACTGCCCTTCCAAATAAATTTCATTATTTGTTTTTCTATTTCTGTAAAGTAAGTTGTTCGTATTTTAATTTGTATTACATTGAATCTATAAATAAATTAGGATGGAAATTGACTTTTTAACTGTACTTAGCCTTTCATTCAATAAACACAGTATGTCTTCTAAATCAACCTGCCATGCCACTGGGGGAGTGGTGCCAACTATCATGGCTTGGGAGACTTACTGTTGTTCACTATGATCTCAGCCCTTCCACCTGTTCACGACTGGTGTACAACGTGTGTCTGGTCACAGAGTCCCCCTAAATATCAATGCAGAAGAACTCATCATATTTCTAAGTTATTAGGCATGAAATATATAAAGAGCTGATATTTGAAAGGAATAATATTAAAGGGGGAGTCAGATAGACAAAGGACATAATTTTTTGTGTTGGCTGTTGCAGTTAAGGTAGATTTATTGCAAACTTATTGTGTTATCGATTTAGTATATTAAATACAAACCACACTGTGGCCACAAACAATATATCTGAACTATACAGAGATGGAGAAATGGGAAGAGAATCAATTTGCATTGCCACTACAGATAATTTATGCGCAAAGTAAGGCAGCATTAGAGGAAATTAGGGATGAAAAAAGGTATAAAATGTATAAGAAATGAGTGACAAGGTGAGTAAAGTATCTCTTGCCTTTTTAGTAATTACTTTTATGCAAATGATTTAACCTTTCCAATCAGCAGTCACTGGTTGGCACAATGGATAAAAAAAGCATGTCACAACTATAATTTGTTTACAAGAGCCAAAAGTTAGGCCCATAAGACTCAACATTTGAACTTGAAAGTATGGAAAAAATATTCCAAACAAATAGTAACTGAAACAGGCTGCATTGCCTTAACAAATATCTGATAAAATAGACTTTAAGTAAAAATCAATTATGAAAAGAGTGGATGATTATATGTATTGAGAAATGAATCAATACAATAAGGCAACATAATAATTATAAACATAAATGGATCTTGTTACAGTTCTCCAAAATACATGGAGCAATCACAGACAAAACTCAAGGGGGAAATAGATGGTTGTTGACTTCAATTAAACTACATTCATATACGGATAGAAAATTTAAGCAGGAGATCAATAAGGAATCAGACTTAGACAACATTATAAATGAACTACACATAACAGAAATATACAGAACATCCACCCAACAGCAAGATACATAATTTTCTATACTATACATGGATCATTTTCCAGAATAGATCACATAATAGTAAACAATATGAGTGTTAATTATTTAAAAGATTGAAATTATAAAAAGTATCTCTTAGACTACTATGGAATGAAGCAAGAAATCCAGAAAAGAACAAAATAGGAAATATTCAAATAGGTGGAAGTTAAACAGCAAAGTATTAAACAATCAAAGGGTTAAGGAATAAATTACAGGGGAAATTAAGAAATATCTTGAGACAAAATGAAAAGAGAACAGCATACCAAAATTTGGGGATTCTGTGAAAGATGTGAAAGAAATTTAGAACTATGGATGCCCATATTAAAAAAGTACAAAGATCACATATTTATAACCTAACTTCACATCTGGAGGAACTAGAAAAAGAAAAGCAAGCTGAACTCAAGCTAGTAGAAGGAAGGAAATCCTAAAGGTTAGAGTAAATGTTAATAGAAAAACAATTTAAAAAACCAGTGAAACTAAAACTGGTCCTCATAAAAGATCAATACAATTGAAAATATTTAGCTAGACTGAAAAAGAAAAAAAGGGAATGCAAATTTCTGAAATTTAACATGAAATTTTTGACATTGCTTCTAATGGTGAATAATGAGAAAGGATCATTAGTGGATATAAAATAACATGCCAAAAATCTAGATCATCGTGGAGAAATGGACAAATTCATAGAAACTCAAAACTTACAAAAATGACTCACAAAGGAAAAGAAAATCTCGATAGACATAAAAAGTAAAGAAGATTGAATCAGTAATCAAAAACCTCCAAACAAATAGACGTCCAGGACCAGAAAATTTCATTGGTGAGTTCAACCAAAACTACAAAGAAAAAATATTTCTAACACTTCCCTAAATCTCCAAAATAGAAGAGAAGGGAAGTATTTCTAACTCATTTGATGAAGTTAATGCTTGTAATACCAAAGCTACATGAAGACATTCCAAGAAAAACAAATGACCATTTTCTCTAGTCTTCAATGGACCAGACATGATATTCCTGCACTCAGTGAGAGATCTGGAAAAAATAAGGTATTTCTTCTTCACTTAGAAATGATGAGGCAGGGATGAGGGGCTGGTAGAAAATATTTGCATCTAGCAGAGCCTTGGGATTCTAGAGAAGAATTGGAATAGTTTCTCATTAAACCTGTAGATTAACACTCAACTCCTCCTCCAAGTAATCCATTCAATTGCAGATGGAAAAAATGGAAAAGTTATGCTTTAAGGCTTACTTCTTGAAATATCACAATAAAATGTATTGTGTTGAAATGTATACCTTTAGTAGACTGTTTGGTAAGATGACAGCAGTCTTCCTACTTTCTTTGCATCCATATGTTTTGCAATATGAAAATGAAGTTCCACTCATCAAAAATGGGGCTTATTTAGCCACGATTGGTTAAGAGATGGATTGGTGATATTTTTTATTTGCCCAATAGAGTGTGGCTGAATTGCTCATGTTCCTTAGGAGGAATTGGTTTGTTTCTGATGCTCGTTCATGGAATCCTGTCTCAGTCAAGAGAGAAACTCCAAATTAGCCTGCTGAATGATGTGGAGGAGAGGTCAATTGACCCAATTAAAGTCACAATAGCCCAACCTTCAGGCAATAGTGACACTACGATTGAGAGAGCTTAACCAAGAAGATCAATGCAGACCCAATAAAAAAGTGACCAATGGCTCCTGAGGAAGCAGAAGACATCAAAAATGTTCCATACCATAGACTCCCATAAAGTCATAAAATCAGCGTCTTAATCCATTTACATTTGGGTTGTCTTCTTATGATACAGTAGTCAACATTAACAGATATAATGGTGTTGAGAGAAGACTACTGCTTCTGATTATTTACATTATTTCAGACATTTGAAGACAGTATTGATAATCACCAATTATTAAATTTTGTTTCAGATAATTGTACGTATATGTGACCAGGTAAGGTTCCCTTCCAGACAAGGAGAGTTTGGAATGGTATGCGTGTTTGTCAGGTATAACAAGTGACCCTTAATCAGAACCCTCAATTTCCAGAGGGCTTTTGTGAGCAGGAATCTGAACTCTTGCATCAATGATCCTTTGACAATGAGTATATAAGAACATTTTGATGATAAGTAAAATACAAGGGTGATAGATTAAATACAAAGCTTGTTCATTCACCTGACCTTTTGTGCTTTTATGATATCTACAAAAGGCAGACAGTTTGCTTAGAGGAATAGGAAAAAAATCACATTTGTAATCACTACCGGAAGTCATCAAGCAGAACTGGGTAAATGAGCCATAAAGAACCTAGAACACAAAACACAGTCCTGCAAGCCAATGAATATATACATTTACATATGTGGACCAAGATTCTGTAATTCAATGAAGACACCCACATCATGAACAAAAAATCATTCTTTAGTAATGCAGTGCATGATTGAACATCTTTATTCACCAATTTTAAGATCATTTGTGATGGGATGACCATATTTTATCTTATATTTGTAATTTTGTTTCCTTCTAAACTCTACTTGAAGGACATATATTGAACAAACAACTTTGTCTATAGCACCCAATACAGAGACCACCCATGATAAATAGTGATAACAATGTTCTGAAGAAGATAACAGGTTTTTATAATAAAGGTAACATCTGATAATCTGCTGTAAAGTGGACCAGGATGTGGAAGTCTGCCATAGTAGAAATATTTCTTAAAGTAAATATAGACAAGTAAATCACAGATGCAAGAATGAAAAGCTGTAGTGTCCTTTGTATTAAACTATTATAAACTTAGATAACATGGCACTTTTTTCCATAAGAGTAGTAAAACTTTCCAACACTTTCAGTAAAACAAACAAAAATGCTTGTGATTATAAATATCAATTGAGAATAAGATATTCTTTAAACCTGCGTTTTTGTGGTATTTGTAATTTACAAGTTCTTTCTCTTCCAAGATTGAGAAAAGATGGGAAATATGGGAAAGTGGACAATAGGAAAAACTGTTAATATGTAAGATAAAGAGAAAGCTTAATACATGAGGTAGATTAAGATCAAACACATGAAACACTTTTAAACAAATAGAAAGAGACATTTCTTAATTCCATGTTTGGTTCAAAGTATCATAATTGCTAGATCTCTTTATGAGACTGAAATTACAGGCACCTCCTCCAGCACAATGATGCTGTTGCTTTATTAAATACAAAGCTTTTTCAGCACAAATGATGCTCTTATGGTTTTCTTCCAAAGAATATTTTCAGAGCCCTTATTATATCTTTATTCCTCAGACTGTAGATAAAAGGGTTCAGCATGGGCGTGACAACAGTGTATATCATTGAGGCTGGTGCATTTGAGTATGTGTCATGTGTAGCAGCAGAACCAAAATACACCCCAAGACTTGTACAATAAAATAAGAAGACCACTGAGAGGTGAGAAATACAGGTGGAAAATGCTTTATACTTCCCCTGAGCTGATGAGATTGCCCATATGGAGGAAACTATCTTAGAGTAAGACAAATGGATCCCAGTGAGTGGAAAACCACCCAAGAGCCCTCTTGCAAAATACATTACTATGTCATTGATAAGGGTGTCTGAATAGGCAAGCTGGACCATCTAATTAAGTTCACAGAAAAAGTGGGGGATTTCCAAGGGTGCACAGAAAGAGAGCTGCAGCAACATTGAGTTTTGCAAGAAGGAATTCAAGGCAGCCATGATCCAGGATCCCAGAACCAGCAGGAAACAGAGCTGGGAATCCATGGTGACCGTGTAGTGCAGGGGGTGACAGATGTCCACGAAGCAGTCATAGGCCATCACAGATAGGAGGAAGTCCTCTAACTCTGCAAAAAGTAAGAAAAGGGACATCTGTGTGAGCAGGCTCCATAGGAGATGACTTTTCTCTGTGTCTGAAGATCCACCAGCATCTTTGGGATGATGGAGGTGATAAAGTCGATGTCAACAAAAGACAGGTTGGAGAGGAAGAAGTACATGGGCGTGTGGAGGTGGGAGTCGGTGATGGTGACCAGGACAATGAGCAGGTTACCCACGACGGTGACAATGTGCATGGACAGGAAGAGCCCAAAGAGGAAGGTCTGCAATTCCGGTGCCGCTGAAAATCCTAGAAGATGGAATTCTGAAACTCAGGTGTTGTTTTCTGATCCCATGTGACAGATATAGCTAGGAAGAAAGAGATAAACAACATTACTAATTTTTATACAAACAAACATTGCTGGTCTAGTGGACATGCTTTAATTTTTATTAATTCAGGAAGTTAATCCCTGCCTTTTATGTTTTGATCTGCTTTTTGACAATCAAATGGGGGCATTTCAGTCCTGGCTCTTTACTTCATATAATAAGCAAAACGCTTCCAAATAATTCTCTAAATACATGCACATGCTAGTACTGTCTATTACTCTGATGTATATTTCTCCTTCTGATGTATTCCTGAGTACAATACCTCACTTGCACTTCTTATTTTAATGTACTCTGACTTTTACAGTGTACTGTAAAATCTAAGGAAGCAGAGAATATACTGGCTTCTTTATCTTTGTTTTCACAGAGGTTTCTGAACATAGAATTATATAGAAATTATATAGAAATAAAACTTAAGTACATTTTATGTAAATACATCAACTTATTTACTTAAGGAGACATCGAGTCAGGTGATGTCTCTGCTCTCGACTGTGCTGCATACATCTCTGATGACCTCAGTTAAAAGTTCTTGGCATCCATTATCTCTGACACTTTCTTACAGCCTCCACCTTACTTTACAGTTCACTTGGATGCTATCTCTGAGAAGAACGTCTCCCTTTGAAAGTCTGAAATCTTTCCTGGGTTGTTGGTAATGGAGACTGAAGTTTCACACACAGACCAGATAGTAGGAAGGAGTATGGTATCCGTCCCCCAGCCGTATTAAGAAACCCAAAGATAATGTCCCATTACATATAATGAGGGTAAGAAACCAAAGGGTTATTTACAGCTTTTCCTTAGATGTTTATTCTCACAATTCCCTCTATCCCTAATTAGCACATTTCTCTCTGTGTCCCTTATTAACACATTCACTTGTTGCCTCTCTCCAGAGCCATCATTCCCCTTTGGGACACTGATCAGGAGACAATGGAAATGGTTCCCACTCATGCTGTGTTCCCAAGAGACAAGTCTGCATCAGGTGAACCCAGGTTTATCGCTTTTGCACTTTGTGGATCCTACTACCTTGCATAGACCTAACTTTCTGGCACCTTTCCCATCCTCTGAATTAAAGTTTTCCCCATGTCCATGACTATGAATCCTCCTCACTATTCCCTTGGGTCTCCAATAAAGCATTGACTTGGGGTAAGGATATAACCCATGTTCTCTCTGGGACATTGCTTTTCTCCTTTTAAACCAAATGGAAAACTGGGCTCTTTGGATATGAAACAATAAGCAGTGCACCTCTTGACAAAGTTATACTTTTTTCCAATCAATTAGAAATAATCATGGCTGTAACACATTTTGGAGGTAATGTCGAGTCTTTATTTATAATATCAGCTATTAGAAGGTTTATTTGATGTCTTTCTGCAACATAATTGAGCTTAGCATATTTATAGGTATTTTTCTCATGGAATTCTTACAAAATCAACTCTGGAAGAGTAGTAGTCTTGTGGAACCAATTCTACAATTATATAAATCAGTGGGATTCAAAATTTCAAGTATCTGACTAAAGTTATGACCCAAGTAAGGGCTGGGACACTTTTGGGAACTCTACAGGTCTTTCCAGTTCTCAGTCTCTCAACTAGATGTGATTTTGGCCCCTGGAGCTATATGGAAGTGCCAAGGGATATAAAGTGCTCACCTATAATCTGTTCCGTTTCAACATAGAAACCATTTTCTAACTATCAGTTTTTTAAATATTATAAAATACTAAAGAACTTCTAGCATAGTGAGCATGATGAATTTCTGCAACAGGACAGAATACAATGAATCTCCTAAATAACATTTTCTATCATTGAATACACAAATCATAAACATTCTCTGAGAATTATTTAAAAGTCCTATTTATTACTGTTTCTTTTCCTTCTGTATTGCTTTTTTAAAATTTTTAATTGTATAATATAACACATATACAAAGCAAAGAAAGAGAAAACCAATAATTTCTAGAGCACTCTTCAAAAAGTAGTTACAGGACAGATTCCAATGTTTGTCAGGGGCCACTATATAATCGTTTCAAATTTTCCCTTCTATTTGCTCTGGAATATGGGAAGTTAGTAGGAGTAAATATTTTTTTTAATCATCATAATCACCTTATTTTCTCTTCTTTTTTGTGAAAAATAACATATATATGAAAAAGCAATACATTTCAAAGCATAGCATAACAATTAATTGCAGAACTAATTTCAGAATTCGATATGGGTTACAGTTCCTTGATTTTAAGTTTTTACTTCTAGCTGCTGTAAGATACTGGAGACTAAAAGAAATATCAATTTAATGATTCAGGAATCATGCCCATTTGTTAAATCCTATCTTTTCTGTAAAACTCCACCATCATCTTTGATTTTTCTCTCCCACTCTTTAGGGCTGTTTGGGCTGTGGCCCTTCTAGTTTGTTTGTGTTAGAATGGTTTGCCAATAATATGGGTTAGGGAAATGAAACTACGTGATGTACTGGAGAGGCTGTGACCTCTTGGTTTCAGGATGTATCTGGTCCAGGGAACCATCTGAAAGTTGTAGCTTTCTGGAAAGTTGAAAATTTACCAATGTTGCATGGAACCTTTGACTTTTTCTCTTTTTTTGCTAGGCAGGCACTGGGAATTGAACCTGGGTCTCTGGCATGGCAGGCAGGAATTCTGACACTAAGCCACCATCACACTTCCCTGCATGCAACCTTATAATATCTTATATATTGCCCTATATGTTCTTTAGGATTGGCTGTAATGGTTTGGGTTGGGGTTTGGGCAAGTTATGATAGATAGCACTGTCTAATTGAAGCTTGTGTAAGAGTGACCTGCAGAGTAGACCCTCAACTCTATTTGAACTCCCTCAGCCACTGATACATTATTTGTTGCACTTCATACTCCATTTTGATCAGGATGGGATTGTTGATCCCACAGTGCCAGGGAAGGACTCATCCCTGGGAGTCATATCCCAAGCCATCAGGGAGACTTTCACCTCTGGATGTCATGTCCCATGTCCCTATGCAATGATTTCACTTATAGAGTTGAGCTTAGAGAGAGTATGGCCACATCTGAACAACAAAAGAGGTCCTCCAGAAGTATCTCTTGGGCATACCTATAGGTAGGCTAAGCTTCTCCACTATCTATATAAGCTTCACAAGTTTAAGCCTCAAGATCAAAGGCATGGCCTATTGATTTGGGTGTCCAATTGTTTGACACAGTATCGGGATTCCCTGATGGTCAAGTTTAGTAGTTCCGTACTTTTTCTCCCATCCTTCAAGGGATTTTGTCAATACTTTTTGATTATCTGCTTACTCTATTCTTGCATATATCCAGGTATTACATTAAACTATACAGGATTAAAGGTCATCATTGTTATTCTGTGCACCCTGTGTTTGTATTGTCCAAATGATCTACCCAGACAAGTTGAATTAGATTATGTGCAACAGAAAATTTAGGTTCCACACAAAATAAAACTTTCTTCCTTTGGTCTCAAAGATTAGGTGTAGTTCAAAAATAAGACAATGTCTTACTTAACCCAATCTTCTGTATTACCTTAATTCTGACCTAATCAGCTTCATTCTTATTTCTAAATACCAGGTTATAGATATAGAAAACATCCTCTCAAACTCCAGAAACAATAATTACCATCCAGACTGAATGTGTCTGCTGTATAAGAGCTTACAATCTAGGCCCTTGTTTTGTTATAAGCATTTTCTAAAGGAGAAACCATACAATAAATGTTCTTTTGATTGTGGGTTATTTTACCTCACCAAATGTCGTATGGGTTCATCCATATCACTGCATGCCTCACGACATCATTCTTTTGTAGCAGCACAATATACGACAATATGTATACACCATTGTTTGCCAATCTACTTCTCAGTCAGTACATCCTCCAGCCACCTGCATTCATTGGATATCATGTATAATGCTTAAAGTCCACAGTCCATCCACACTCTTAATTTTAGATAATTTCATTGTTCCCAAGAGAAAGATGACCAATAAACACAACCTCACCAAATAGGAAATATAAATCTCTCTTTAACTTTTGTCCTTCCCCCATTACTTACCTCTGCTGTTGCTCGGGTACTGCTGATGTTATCCTGTTAAGTATGGCCCATAGCATTTACTAGTAGTTTTCCCCCATACCATGGACTTAAACACTCTTTGTCCACGAATCATAACTTTGAGGTAGTTCTTGCAAGAACTTATTTATATTTCTAGTGTTAAGTGGGACATGTAGGTCTATACATCCCCTTTCAATCTTGTTCATCTTCAATATGGTAATATTGCTTCTAGACCCACTAGAGAACCACCTTCACTTCTTTCTATTCCTTTACATTTGGGTTCAACCTCATCAGCTTACCGTTGTCTCATCTTTAGCATCTATGTATCCTTAACTCCTTAGTTTGTATTATAAACCTTTGATTTTACCTCTACCATGCTCATAAAAGTGGAGACATACAGTATCTATCCTTTTGTGTCTTGCTTATTGCACTCAGAATTATGTCCTCAAGGCTCATCCATAGTGTCATGTGCTTCAGAGTATCATTTAATCTTAATGCTGTATAATATTACATCGTATGTATATACCATATTTTGTTAATCCCCTGGTCTGTTGGTGGGCATTTGGAATGCTTCCATCTTTTGGCTATTGCGAACAATGTTGCTATGAGCATTGTTTGTGTTACTGCTTTCAGCTTCTCTGAATATATACCAAATAGTGCTATTGTTGTGTCACAGGGCAACTCTATATTTAGTTTCCTAGGGAACTGCCAAACTGCCTTCCATAGTGGCTGTTCAATTACACAGTCCCGCCAGCAGAGCAAATGTGTCCCAATTTCTCCACATCCTGTACAGCATTTATAATTTCTTGTTTATTTAATAGCAGCCATTCTTATAGGTGTGAAGTGGTATCTCATTGTAGTCTTGATTCGCATTTCTGTTATGGAAAATGAGTACCTCTTCATGTGCTTTTGAGCCATCTGTATTTGCTCTTCAGAAAAATGCTTATTCATATCATTAACCCATTTTATAATTGAGTTGTTCGTTCTTTTGTTGTTGAGTTGCATGATTTCTTTATGTATGCAGGATAACAAACCTTTGCCTGATGTGTGATTTCCAAATATTTTTCCCATTGAGTTGGCTACCTCTTCATCTTTTTGACAAAGACTTTCAAGGTGCAGCAGCATTTGCTTTTGGAGAGTTGTCATTTATCTCCTTTTGTTTTGTTGCTTGTGCTTTAGGTAAAAAGTTTAGGAAGCTACCTCCTATGACTAGGTCTTGAAGATGTTTCCCTATATTTTCTTCAAGAAGCTTCATGGTGCTATTTCTGTATTTGAGTTAATTTTTGTATAGGGTGTAATGTAAGGGTCTTCTTTCATTCTTTTGACTATTGATATCCTGTTCTTCCATGCCCATTTATTAAAAAGACTATTTTGTCCCAGTTCAGTGGATTTGGAGGCCTTATCAAAAATCAGCTAACCATAGATTTGGTGGTCTATTTCTGCACCCTCAATTCAATTCTATTGGTCAATACTTCTTTATTTGGGCCAATTTTGACCAGTGTGGCTTTATAATAACCTTTAAAACAGAAACTGTTATTTCTCTCACTTCATTTTCTTTAAGGATATTTTTAGCTATTATTCAAGGACTCTTTCCCTTCCAAATAAACATTGTAACTATAATTTTTTTCATGTATTCAAACTAGTTGTTGGAGTTTTGATTGGTAACATGTTAATCTGTAGATCGTTTTGGGCAGAACCAATATCTTAACTACATTTAACCTTCCTAACCATGATTGAATTCATGATTTTTATTCCATTGGTCAATATTTCTATCTTTGTGCTAGTACCATGCTGTTATGACCACTGTGGCTTTATAATAAAATTTAAAGTCAGGGAGTGTTAATCCTCCCACTTCGTTCTTCTTTTTTAGGATACTCTTAGCTATTTGGGATCTCTTTCCCTTCCAGATAAATTTGGTAACTTGCGTTTCCAAGTCTTCAAAGTAGGTTGTTGTAATTTTGATTGGAACTGTGTTGAATCTGTAGATCAATTTGTATAGAATTGATGTCTTAACCATATTTAACATTCCTATCCATGAGCAGGGAATGTCTTTCCACCTATTTAGAACTTCTCTGATTTCCTTTAGCAGTGTTATGTCGTTTTCTGTGTACAAGTCGTTTACATACCTAGTTAAGTTCATTCTTAAGTACTTGATTCTTTTAGTTACTATTTTGAATGGAATTTTTTCCTTAACTGACTCCTCAGTTAGGTCATTCCTTGTGTATAGAAACATTACTGATTTTTGCACATTAATCTTATATCCCGTCACTTTGCTGAAATTTGTTTATTTGCTCAGGTAACTTTGCTCTAGATTTCTCAGGATCTTCCAAGTATAGTATAATATCATCTGCAAATAATGAGAGTTTTACTTCTTCCTTTCCAACTTCTATGCCTTTTATTTCTTTGTTCTGCTAGATTGCTCTAGCTAGAACTTCTAGTACAATGTTTAATAACAGTAGTGACAGAAGGTATCCTTGTCTCCTTCCTGATCTTAGGGGGAAAGCTTTCAGTCTCTCTCCTTTGAGTAACACACTGACTATCGGTTTTCCATATATGCCCTTTATCATATTGAATAAGTCACCTTTGATTTCTCGGTTTTGAAGTGGTTTTATCAGAAAAGGATGTTGAAATTTGTCAAATGTTTTTTCAGCATCAATCGAGATGGTCATATGATTTTCACTTTTAATTTATTAATATTATACTTATTAATATCGACAGTAATATTACTATTGCATTTATTATTAATAAATACAATTATTAAATGTAATTATTTAAATATAGTTTAAAATATGAATAAGTGTATTTATTAGTATTAATATATTTATTAATATGATTATATTTATTAGTATTACATTAATTGATTTCCTTGTGTTGAACCATTCTTGCATTTCTGGTTTAAATTATACTTGGTCATGGTGTATCATTCTTTTAATATGTTATTGGATACAATTTGCAAGCATTTGGTTGAAATTTTTGTATCTATGTTAATTAGGGAATTGGCCTGTAGTTTTTCTTTCTCATAGCATCTTTATTCTGTTTTGGTATTAAAATGATATTAGCTTCATAAAATGAGTTAGGTGGTATTTCTATTTCCTCAATTTTTGGGAAAAGTTTGAGCAGGGTTGGTGCTGGTTCTTTTTGGAATGTTTGATAAAATTTCCCCGTGAAGCCATTTGGCCTTGAGATTTTCTTAATAGGAATATTTCCAATGACTGATTGAATCTCTTTTGTTGTGATTGGTTTCTTTAGATATTCTGTTTCTTCCTGAGTCAGTGTAGCTTGTTTGTGTGTTTCAGGAATTTTTCCAATTCATCTAAGTTGTGTAGTTTGTGGGTATATAGTAGTTCATAGTATCCTCTTATGATTTCTTTTATTTCTCCAGGGTCTGTGATAATGCACCCCTTCTCATTTCTGATTTTGTTTATGGCAGGCTCTCTCTTTTTTTCTTTGTCAGACTTCCTAGTGGCTTATTAATTTTATTGATTTTTCTCAAAGAACAAACTTTTGGTTTTATTGATTCTTTCTATTGTTTTTTGTTCTCCCATTCATTTAATTCTACTTTAATCTTTATTATCTCTTTTCTTCTATTGGGGTTAGTTTGCTGTTCTTTCTAAAGTTCCTCCAGGTATGCAATTAAGTCCTCGATTTTTTCTATTTCTTGTTTTTCAATATAGGCAGTTACAACAATAAATTTCCCTCTCAGCAAGGTCTTTATTGCATCTCATAAATTCTGAGAAGTTGTTATCTCACTTTAATTAATATCCAGATAGCTATTGATTTCTCTATCAATTTCTTCTTTGACTCACTGGCTGTTTAAGAGTGTGTTATTTAATCTCCATATATTTGCATAATTTCTCATTCTTTGTTGGCTATTGATACCCAGCTTCATTCCATTGTGATCAGAGAAAGTGATTTGAATAATTTCAGTATTTTAAATTTATAAAGACCTGCTTTATGGCCCAGAATGTGATCTATTCTGGATAATGTTCCATAAGGACTAGAGAAGAATGCATATTCTTGTGTTTTGAGGTGTAACAACTTATTATGTCTGTTAGATTTAATTCATTTATGAAGTTGTTTGACTTCTCTATTTCCTTGTTTCTCTATCTGGTTATTCTATCTATAGAGGAGAATGGTGTGTTGAAGTCTCCTACTATTATTGTTGAAACATCTATCACTTCAGTTTTACTAATGTCTGTCTCATGTACTTTGGAGCTCCTTGATTGGGAGCATAAACATTTATGACTGTTACATCTTCTTGGTGAATTGACCTTTTAATTAGTATATGGTGTGCTTCTTTATGTCTTATGATGTCTTTACATTTAAAGTTTATTTTGTCTGATATTAGTATAGCTACTCCTGCTTTCTTTTGGTTGCAACTTGAGTAGAACATCTTTTCCCGTCCTTTCACTTTCAATCTATTTGTGTACTTGTGTCTAAAATGAGTATCTCCTAAGCAGCATAAAGCTGGATTATATATTTTAATCCATTGTGGTAATCTGCATCTTTTAATTGGTAAATTTAGTCTGTAAACATTGAAAGTTATTACTGACAAGGCATATCTTGAATCCACCATCTTATCTTTTGAATTTTATTTGTCAAATCTATACTCTTTTCCTTCTTTCTCTTTTTATCTGTTAAGTTACCCTTACTCGTTCTCTTCAGTTCTGTGCCGTCCTCCAGACCTCCCTCTCCTGTCTTTTTTTTTCAACCAGCATAAGTTCCTTTAGTATTTCTTATAGGGCTGGTCTCTTGATGACAAACTCTTTCAGGATTTGTTTGTCTGTGAAAATTTATTCTTTCCCTCAGTTTTGAAGAACAATTTGGCTGGGTACAGAATTCTTGGGTGGAACTCTTTCTCTTTCCGGTTCGTGAATATATCATACCACTGTCTTCTCACTTCCAGAGAGCCAGTTGATTAATCTGAACTCAATCTTATGTGGTTACCCTTGTATGTAGCCACATACAAGTAGATTGTTTTTCTCTTGCTGCTTTCAGCATTTTCTGTTTCTCATCAACATTTGACAGATTGATTAACATGTGTCTTTGGGAAGGTCTACTTGGATTTCTTTTATTTGGAGTTAATTGAGCCTCTTGGACTTACATAATTATGTCCTTTATGAGGGCTAAGCAGTTTTCCCCCATTATATCCATAACTAGTCTTCTTAACCCTTTATTATTCTCTTCTCCTTCTGGGACACCAATCATTCTCATATTTGTATGCTTTGTTTTGTCCATCATTTCCCTGAGATTCAATTCAAATTTTTCCATCTTTGTGCCATTTGAGTGCTCAAAATCGGTTGTCCTGTTCTCTAGTTTACTTATTCTTTCTTCCACCTCTTCAAATCTGCTATTGTGTTTGCCTAGAATGATTTTTATTTGGTCTACAGCACCCTTTATTCTCTGTGATATCTGCTATTGTTTCAATTTGTTCTTTCAAATTCCTCTTTATGCTCTTTTAATGGCTCTTTATCCCCTTTATGTCATTAGCCATCCCATTTGTTTTATTTAGTAGACTTGTATGAACATCTTCAGTTCATTGTTCCAACATCTGTGTCCCCTCTGGTGTTTTAATTTGGTAATTAGGCTGTGCTATATTCATCTGCATTGTGATATATATACTAATCTTCTGCTGTTTTCACTGCATGTAAATATCTTGGTTGATTTACTCTGGAAGTTGATTTCCTTCAGTAGTCTAAAGCCTTATGTCTGTGGAATGCAGCAAGATACCAGGCACAGGGTGGAGCACAACAGCACAATGACATGTTGAAGTGCAGGTATAGGTACAGGTTGGGGATGCTACACTGGTGTCAGTGAACATGGGTACACAGCAGTAGAGGAGGATGCAGCTGTGTGGGGACACGGGTCTGGGGTGTGTGGCCCTGGGATGCACTGGCCTAAGGTTTGGGGCTCTTTGTGCACATGTGCCAAGTTATGGTCACGGGTCAACATAATTCCTGCATAGACTGGGGGCAGATGTGACCCAGATGCACAGGAAGGAGCTTTCCAAGAACTAAGGGGGGCGTTGCTGGGGGCTGTGCCCATGCATGTGCCTAAGAGTGCCATAAACTGAGATATCCGTGTGCAGAGTTCAGTGAGGGTGGGGGGAGCTGCACAACTGTGTGGGCTGGGGGCAGGGGTGGCCTAGGTATGGAGGTAAGCACCCACAGCTTTTATGCACTGGTGACAACCTTCAGGGAGGGGGAAGTAGTGCTTGGGAGGGGTGCAGGAGAGGCGAGTTGGGCTGCACTTGGGGTGCGATTGGGGGGCAGGTACATTCACGAGGGGTTGGAGGACGGGGGCACTTGAAACCCAGGGAGTAGGGGCGGGTGAAGGGATTCAGGTGCATGGGGTGTGGTCTGAGTCATGAGGGTAGCGTTGTTAAAGGAACACCGTTTGTCTTATTTCCTAGTCCTGGACTCCTGAGGGCTCTGGGCTTCAATTTGCACCAGTCAGACATCTCCAGCTCTCTACTTTTAAGTTCCTAAACTTTTGCAACCAGGGCCACCCTAGGTTGTGCAGAAGACTCTCCAGGTCATTTATATCCTGGAATTGCCATCTCAGTCACCTTCCTGTTCCTTCTTTAGTGGTTCCTTGGAGCAGGGTTGCACTTGATCTATCCTTTCCCACCATCTTCCCAGAAATCTGGCTATTCAGTCAGCATCAAAGCACCAGTCACTAATGAGGGCAAACAGTGACCCCCACGCCCCTGGCCACCTCTCCCAGCATTATGTTTTAACTGAGGTTTTTAACAAAATAAGGTTAAGTCAGTTCTCCTGTGAAATGGAAAAATAATTACGTCTGAGGAAAATAACATTTTGCTTTTTAATTTTGCAAGGTTTGCTTCCTTACAACTTGATTTTGAAGGAAGAATAAGCTTTGTTTAAAAGTATCATTGAAGCTTGTGTTTGTAATCTGCCTTATAATATTGCCAGGTGACAATTCTTGAATTCAACTTATGTGCTGCTTCTCCATGTCTTGATAAACCTTCTGGACTGGGCTGGGCTCATTACTACTGAAGGATCTGTGAATATCACCATGCAGTGAGAACAATACTGGGAAATAATCACAAGTAAAACCGAAGCCCCTTCCCCATGGATCCCAGAGTCTGGTTGGCCTGTTGGAGTTTGAAATGAAGACCCAGATATGATGGAAGCATGTATGACAAGATTTTATCTTGAGGGGTGGGGAGCACTCTGGCAAAGAACAGATATTGGAGCTTATAACTAGTTTCCCCAGCCTTGGTGTTACTGTCATTAGGGCCAGGTCATTCTCTGCAGTGGAGGCCATCCCAGGCACTGTAGGATGCTTAACAGCCTCCCTGGCCTCCACCCACTTGATGCCAGGAGTAAACCCCAGTCTTCAAATCATGACAACCCAAAATACCTCCAGGTGCTGCCATATGTCCCCTGAGATGCACTGCCTTAGACCATAATTCTTTAAGGCTACTACACTTTGACTTGACAAAGGGCTTGGCAATTGGGGTAAAGTTTCAAGAGAGGATTTCAGGCTCAAGAGGAGCATGCATGAAATCCCTCATGGAGCAATGGGCCCAGATTTCCCAGGACCCACAACAGACATGGTTGGAGGAGGCAGAGGAAAGGGGATGGTGGCGTGAGTTGCTCAGAAAGGAGCCAGCTCCAGTTCACTCAAGGCCTGGGAGACTGGGAAAAGAAACTGGTCCATATTCTAAGGCCTTGGGGAAGCCAGTGGTGTATTTAGGTGAGGGAAATGAGGAAGCCCTGTTTTAACAGAACCTCCAGCTCCTGGGTGAAAGCAGGATGGGCCTTGGGGGATTTGAGTGGTGGGTGGAAGCAGGAATAGAACTGTTGTAGATGTAGAAAATATTCTAGCAAATAGTAACCTAAGGAGAGATGGTTAGTAATACTAATATCAGATAAAATAGACTATATGAAAATCAGTTACCAGATACCGTGAAGGAATGTATGTATTTATGGGTCAATTCATTGAGAAAATTTAACAATTTTGTGTATATATGAATCTAATCATAGAGCCCCAAAATACATGTTGCGAACATTGACAAACCTAAGGGACAAACAGATAGTTTGTGACTTCCATGCATTACATTCATACAAGGATAGACCATCAACAAGCAAACAGAAGATTTGGACAATGCTATAAATATATAAGACCTAAGAGAAATATGCAAAACATGCCAACAAGAACAGAAGAATACGTACTTTTCTCAAGTATATGCAGATCATTCACCAGGATAGGCCAAATATTAGTTAACCACACAAGCCTCAATTGATTTAAAAGGATTGAAATTAAGCAAATCATTTCCTCTGACCATAATAGAATGACACTAGAAGTCAATAGGAGAATGAAATGAAAAATACACAAATATGTGGAAGTTGAACACACTCTTAAACAGTCAAATGGTTAAATATAAATCAAAGGGGAAATTAAGAAATATCTTGAGACAAATAAAAAGGAAGCACAGCATATCAGAATTTATGGGCATGATCAGAGAGAAATTTATAACTATGATGCCTTTATTAAAAAAGAAGAAAGATCGCATATCAATAATCTAATTTCACATGTAGTGAAACTAGAATAATATGGGGAAACTGAGCATAAAAAGTAGAAGTAATGACATAATAAAGATCAGAGTGGTGGAGATGAACGAAATAGAAAATAGGAAAAAATCACAAGAAATAGTGATACTAAAACTGGTCTTTGGAAATTTTCTTTAAAATTGCAAACATATAGCCAGACTGAGAAACTGAAAGAAAGGGTGAAAATTACTAGGATCCTAAATGAATTTGAGGACATTGCTACTGATATTGAAGATGCAATAAGAATTATTAGTGAATACTATGATCAGTTGTATGCCAATAATCTAGATAATCTAGAAAAAATGAACAAATTCCTAGAAACTCACAACCTACCTAACCCGAGGCTAGAAAAGCTAGAACATCTCAGCAGACATATAGGAAGTAAAATGACTGACTGAATCATCAAAAACCTCCCAACCACAGAAGCCCACAATCAGAAAATTTCAATAATAAATTCTACCAAACATTTAAAGAGGAATATTTCCCAATATTTTTGAAAATCTTCCAAATTGAAGAAGAAGAACTCTTCCTAACTCATTCTATGAGGTTAACCTTATGGTGCTACCAATGCTATATAAAGACATAACCTGAAAAACAAATTAAGGACTAATTTCTCCTTATGAATTTGGACGCAAAATCCTCAACATGTTACTATGAAATCAAATCCAATGCAATATTAAAAGAATTATCCCTATGATCAAGTGGGATTTATCTCATGAATGCAAATCAATCAAAATAATACACTACAGTCACAGAAATGTAGAGGAAAACCGCATGATAATCTCAATTGCTTTAGAAAATGCTGTTGACAGAATCCAATGCTATTTCATGAAAAAACACTCAGGAAAATAAGACTAGAAAGTAACTTCCTCGGCATGATAAAGGATATATATATATATATATATATATATATATATATATATATATATATATATATATATATAAATCATTTATACTGGATGCTGAAAGAAGGATGATCTTCTCCTTGAGATGCAGAACAAGACAAGGATGTCTGCTTTCACTATTACCATTTAGTATGTACTGGAAGTTCTTGCCAAAGAAATAAGGCAGTGAAAAGAAATAAAAAGGATCCAATGGGGGATGGGCTATGTGGCTCAGCAGACAAAGTTCTCACCCACCATACCCAGACCCGGGTTCGATTGCTGGTGCCAGCCCATGTGGGAAAAAAAATTATAGAAGCTTCATTGGGAAAGGATGAAAATCTGCTATCAGTGTTCACAGATGATATGATGTTTTATATAGAAAAACCTAAGTATCCAGAAGAAAACTTCTAAAGCTCATAAATGAATCCAACTACATGCAAGATGCAAGATTAACATGCAAAAATCAATTGTGTTTTATACACCAGCAAAGAATATTCCTAACTGGAAACTTAAAAAAGTTCATTCACCACAGCATTTAAAGAATAAAATACTCTTTAACTAAATAGGTGAAGGATTTGTGCACTGAAAACAAAAACATTACTAGGAGAAGACCTGAGTAAATGGCAGAACATCTTGTGTTCTTGGATAGTAGGAATTAATATTATTAAACTGTCAATAAAACCCAAATAATTAGTTTGAATTTAAACCTGTTTAAAGTACCAGGAGGATTTTTTCCCTTTTTAGCAGAAATGGGAAAGCTTATTCTCATTCATGTGGAATGACACTTCACTAGAATTGCAGTACCACCTTAGAGTGTTGCATTGATTTATTTTCTTCTCTCTTGGACACTTCAGACTTCATTCTCAGACTAAAGTTCAGTGTTGCTGAACAAATATTTTTTAATGATTAAAAACAAATGATTGAGTAATGATGTGGGAGAGTGAAGAGATAGTGAAACAAGAGGAAATAATATTGAGAGAGGGTAGCTCCATGTATGAAAGCCAACACCATAGGAAGCAGATGAAAGAGACAGAAGATATTTTATTGTACTCAGAATCTCGCTCCCGAATCAGCTTTAGAGAAGTCATTATGGGAAATCCTGACAATCTAGAGACTACACCTAAAGAGAGATGAACTCCTACTAGGAAAAAGGGGTCCACTTGGATAAGAGGTGAATATGAAGCCCCAGAGCTTTTACCCAAGGGTAAAAATGGGCACAAGTTTTCATTGTGTTTTATTTCTTACCTCCAGAGAACTAAATATCTTAGGAAATAAAGAGAAAAGAAAATACTTCATAAATGAGGCTCATGGGAATGAACTCTCCAAAAGCCTGGAAACTGTAAATGCTTCTCTATACTATTGTATGTTTATTTGCTAATCACTGCTGAAGAGAAAACTTAACTGTGACTTCTATAGACCTCATGAATTGTTCCGAATTCCTGTTCTCCCCGGGAGCAGCGCTTCCAACTTTTTCATTCAACAAGAATCTTCATTTCTTCATTGCTAAAACCAGACCCTTCTTTGATAGTTTCTGGGTGAGTCACAGGATCTTCATAGGTGCTAGAACAATGTGTTATGGCCCCAGAGATCCCTATTACTGGTTTTAAATTTAGGGGTATCAATAGGGAAACCATGTAAAGAAATCTTAATCATAAAATATCCTGCCTAATTTAAAAGGCTGATTATGGCAGGAGAAAATGGATGCACTAATATATCTTCTTTCTCTATTTGTCTCCTATAGTGTTAACTCTCGCTCATGGGGTTTCACTCTCTCAAGGGCATTTTTCATTGTTTTTCTACAATTACTGGAAGTATCTTTTTAATCACATTCATCCACTTTTTCGTTGGTTATTTCACAACAATTTAGTCGTCAAATATTTCATGGTGATCACTAGATATTATTCTGAGAATAAAGAATGAATAAGGCATTTGTTTCTTCGTTCAAAGAGATTACAACTAAATAGGGCAAGAGACATGAAAATGCAATATCCTGAGATGGTGCTGAAATCCTAGTGAAGAGGACTCAAAAGTTTGGACTCATCTTATGTAGGTTAGTGGTGGCTTCCCAAGGCATCTGAAAATTGTAATGAGCTTTGAAGGAGGAATTGGTGTCATGCCAGAAGGAGACGGGGGTGGAAGCACACCAAGAAGAGATGACAGGGGCACAAAATGGGATCAATATAACTCTTAGGTGTGGTTGAGTTCTAAAAATAACTCTTATTAGCTGCTGAACGATGAGGGTCAGGGTATGAAACGTGGAACATAAGCCTGGCCAATTCAGCAACAGCCAGATAAGAGAGAACCTTGTGTTTTGCCCACAAGATTGGTATTTATGTGTGAAGTTAATGGAGAGTCGGGCAGGGCAGGGTTTATAGAAGGTGATGTTTTTGCAAAGCCTTGCCCTGTGAAAAGTTCACTCAAAGTCACTTTCTGTTGTTAAATCTCTGAAGAGGTGATAAGGATATGGAAATTCCAGAGTGGAAATGGGTTTGGAGGTTTGGGGAATGAATCTACATGGTGTTTAATCATAATGTACAAAATATTCTCTATTAATACTAAGCACAATAATAGACATTTTATATTCACTATTTTATTTAATTCTTTCAATTACTCTATGAAACTGGGATCACTCTTCTTAAATAATGGGTGAAGAATGTAAGACTTACTGCAGTGTTTTATTCTTGTCCAAGGTATATAATCACATCTGGAATGAAGCTCTGAATTACTTGTTTCCTTGGCATTTGGAATTCACTAATAATTTTTCTTAACAATAAACAACTTTTAGAACAGTGTTAGGCTTACAGAAAAATTTTGAGAATGTTAGTGACAGTTTCTGAAACTTCCCACCATTTCCCCAATTCTTAACATCGCCTATGCACAATCCCACATCATATTTATTTGTAATAATTTTTTAGTTCTTTCTGACATTGGCAGTTTCTCAGACTCTTTGTTTTTGATTACCAGTATAACTTTTGGGAAAACTGCACAGATGTTTTGTAAAATGTCTCTCAGTTGGAATTTGTTTGATGTTTGTCATGAATCAGGTGACAGGATGGGTTTTTGGAGGAAGACACCAGAGATAAAGTGCTATTTTCATTACATCTTGCACCTAGGGTACACCTTATCACCATGACTTATCACTGCTGATGTTGACCTTGATTAACAGTGCTTGCCAGCTTCCCTAACTTAAGACTTCCTCATTTCCCCTTTTCCATACATCACTTTTGGAGAGAAGCAACTCTGTGAATCCCACACTTTAGAATCTGACCGCCTTCTTGGGAGATCAAAATCTACCTACATTATTGGAATTCTTCTACATGGAAGATTTGCCTTTTTTATTAATTAATTAATTCACTAATTTACTTATGCTATGTATGTATTCTTGGCATTTATTTTGTACTTCGAGTTATGACACCATACTGCTATATTTCCTGGCTCAAGTTGTACCGGGTTTGGCCATGGGATCCCTACCAACTCTCCCGCGTGTCTCTTTGATATGCTTATTGTCCCGGCCCCCGGGACGATCAACCGAGGCTCTAACTCCTGTGAGGGAGGAATGGTATGGGACAAGAGACACGAAGAACGACAGCAAGACAAATATTCTGATCAAGCTGCAAAGGTTTATTGAGAGGGCTGGGTATATATAGGTTTTTGGAAGAAGGAGTGGCTAGTAGGGACGGGTGGTGATCTAGGATTGGTCACTGCTGTCGCTAGGCTGGAGGGCAGATTACTGGGATTGGTTGCTGCTGTTGCTAGGGTAAAAGGCAGTTTGTAAGGTTAGTACTTTTGGCGCGGTTTTGTACTTTTGGCGCGAACCGCTAGTACTTCCGTAAAGAAGGTTGATTGTAGCTTAGGCTATTTTTGTATTAGCCCTGGCAGCCATG
>PVIY010019313.1:0-46037 GCA_004026745.1 Myrmecophaga tridactyla
AACGTTTACAGGTATCAATTGTGTAGTTAAAAATGAGTAAGGAGTTCAAACAGCCCTTCTCTTATGGCTAATACTATTTATTCACAGGAGAAGGATGTGTGATTTCCTTAAGGTGAGAGGGAGGAAAACAACTGTGCCAAACTGCAGATGAGTATATCAGGTATTGCCTAAATGTGATGGAAATCAGCTGAGAGGTTAGGAAGTTAAAATAAAAGCAAATACATAAATAAGGAAAGTACTTGGAAAAAAACATATGCTTGTTTTCGAATTGTATTTTGTTTTAAGTTCTTGTGTTTAGAGGCCCTTGAATGCAAAAAAAAAAAAAAAAAAAAAAACATACACAGACAACAGAAGCACTGTTTCCACTTGTCCATCGTGGACTCCGAGTGGAAAGCATCCAGGCCCAGACTGGGGACAAGGCGGGATGGCGGCCAGGCTATGGCCTGCGTGGCCGCAGTGCGGCGTCCTATCTCTCTGGACTTCCACTTCCAAGTGAAGACATCGTCGCTCGGTGGTCCCCAGGGAACCCTCCCAGGTCCCTGATACGGAGCCAATCGGAGTCTATCCCCAGGCGAACCTGGAGCTCAGGGTGACTCAGACAAGGCCGGCCACTATCCTCAGGCGATTTGGGTGTAAGGAAGCAGCCCAGTACACCAAAAAGGAGCAGCGGGACAGTCACGTTCAGCCCCAGAATGGCCGGGACCACAGTGGCAAAGCCAGCAGGGCTCCCGGCCGCGGCATCTCCGTCGCATCTGCTGCTCTCGCCAGCCCCTTCTGCAGCCGTACACTGCGTGGTGCCTCATTGTCTTGCCCTCCTTCCTGAGCCTTCTGTTCCCAATGGATGTGGGGGGTTCCTCCAGGGCAGAGGCTGGTTCTCACCCACAACCATGTCCACAGGCTGCAGCTGACCGGGGGTGGACCCTGTTCTGACAGGTGGGACAGTGGGAAAGTCCCACCTCGGCGCTTCTGTGCCATGTGGCCACCACGCTGCACCATTCCTGATTCTTAAAAATATCCCAGATTCCCAGGGGAATTATGAGCGAGTGCTGTCAAACCTTCCAGAAACAGATGATTTCTATGTTCATGAGAATGGAAAATGTATGAACATATTCCCAAGTACTTTTACATGGCGAGAATAACTCTACAAGCAAAACAGGATTGTGATATGGTAGGTAAAGGAAAATCTAGCTCAATCTCACTTATGAGTGAAGATGGAAAAGTTTTTTTAAAACTCTGTTCAACTCTATTATATCACCTCATTCTGGCGTGATTAGCTAATGCGTTAAACAGAAATCGATGACAGACATACAACTATTATCGATATGCAGATAAGCTTGCTTTATTAAAATATCAACGTGAAAACTATAATAATCATTAAATAAGATTTAGAAAAGTGGGCAGGTATAAAAGAAATGTGTGTGTGTCAATAGCTTTTCCTTATGCCAGTATTAACCAGTCAGATTATGCAATGAGAAACCACATTGGTAATAGGATGAAATAAAATCAATTGCAATAAATGATAAGCAGTATGTGCGAACAAGGAATACATCTTCACTGGAGACGTAACGAGAACTTGGCTTAGCAAATCCACTTTGTCACACGGCTTTTCTTGTGAGTCACTGAAATCTCTTGTCCCACGCTGGTTAAAGCCTGGCGGCAGTAGGTATACAGCCAGCAGCTGAAACCCGAATTTGATACAGCAGTCAGAGGCCAGGTCAGTGCATGTGAGTGTGTGTGTGCGCGTGTGAGTGTGTGTGTGCATGTGTGTGTGTGCGAATGAGTGTGTGTGTGCGTGTGAGTGTGTGCGTGCAGCTTCAAGCCCACATTTGTGAAGGGTGGTGGGTTCCATTGCTCTGGAGAACCTGTTCTGTCCTTAACCACGTGGCTGGCCTCGGTGCAGTGGCCAGCACCAGCCTCAGTGGCCTGCCTGACCCTGGGAAAGGTCTGTCCTCCCAGGTGGCCCCGTGGGAGGGAGCCCCCTATCCATCTGGGGCAGTGATGGCGCTGGACTGGCTCCCAGCTGCTGTTCTTTACAGCCCAAGGCCCGTGGACCAAAGCGCGCTCTCTTTGCTGGCTGGACCAGGAAGGAGTTTACTGGGTGCGAGAGACAATAATGCCCAACTTTCCCTTTCAGCCAGGGGTCTCTTTTCTCCCCGCTGGAGTTCTGGAGGGTAGAAAATAACAAACCCCATCCCTGTTGTGTCCAGGCTCAAGGAGCCTGTGCCGCGATGAGACGGGAAAAGAGCGCACTCCAGCACAACCCGGTCACAGCAGGCAGCAGGCCGAGCAGGGCAGAGTGCCAGGGATCCGAGCCCGTGGCAGGCCCAGGGCAAGGAAGAAGCCAGGGTCAGCCACGGGACAGGGAGGCGTGAGAGCGAGGACACGGCACCAAGCTCATTCAGCACATCTGTTTCGGTCCATTTCTCTTTTCCTCTCATTCACACACACACACACACACACACACACACACACACACACACACACACATTTCCCACATACCGTCCCACTGCCTGGAACATTCTTCCCGCAGATCTTTGAATAGCAGTCTCCTTTTTACCAGTTTATGTCTCCGCTCACGTACTTTCCCCTCAAATAATGTCCTGTAAACACCTTTTCTAGTAGCCTCCCTGCCGCCACCCCAAACTCTCAGGCGGATTCTCCCATCTGATTTCTTTGTAGGCTGCACGCCTCTGGAATAACAGCTCCTGTCTCAGTGAAACCTCCCCTTCCTCCCAGCCTGGACCAGGGCTCCATTCTGGCACAGCGGCATGCGGGGGAGGGAAGTAGTGCGCTGGGGAGGGAAACAGTGTGCTGGGGAGGGAAACGGTGCACTGGGGAGGGAAACAGTGTGCTGGGGATGGAAAGCCTCCCATGGGGCAGTGCTGAGGCTTCTCTAAAGAACCTTCAGACAGACCCAGACTCTGTATCAGTTTTGATGACCAAGACATCGTAAGTTGTGCTTCTTGGGAAAAATGGCTGAAACTGTGATCAAACATAACCATTTTATAAAAGATGGGTTGATAAAAGATTCTTGTCTTTCCCCTCACCATCTACCTGTAAAGTGTTGTAGAATCCTTAACACAATAAACCAAGAGAACAGGTGAGAGCCCCACACTCCAATTATTGTGACAACGATGAGCAGGAACAGCTGGCATGACCTGAGCATTTACTACAGATCAGACACATTTCTAGACAGTTTGCAGGTGTTAATTCATTTATTCTTCTCCCCAACCCGAGGAAGTGGATTCTGTTGATAATTTCATCTTACAGAGGAGGAAATAAAGCTCTGCAATGTTGAGTGATTTTCTCCAGGTCCCATGAATACTAACCGACAGAGCTGAAACTCAAACCCAGACGGGCTGGTGCCTCAGCCTCCTCAGCTGCAGTGCAATAAAATGCACAGAGACCTCTAGGATGGAGCAGACAAAGAAAAGTTACACAGAATATTTTCAAGAGCAGAAATGTTGCTTGGAAAGAGTTAGGCAGCTTTTTAAGGTTGCCAAAACACCTGGATGGAAGGAAAAATGTGGAATCTGCCATCTGGACCCGACACTTATGTTTGTCATAACACCTGTATTTTAGGCAGATGTGCGTGGTTGGCAGGTGTCATGGAGCCACAGCTCCCAGTGGGGAAGATCGATGAACCTCATGTTTCCTCACCTGGATCCAAAATCAGCCCCAAACTTTCTAAAACATAACCACTACCCTGTGAATATCATCCAGAGGGCCAGAGAGTGTCATTAGAGATTGCTGATAGGACTTAAGTTTGTTCTGCTCTTCCTAATTTGAAGAACAGTTTTGGAAAGGCAGGTGTGGGGGTTGAAATTTGACTTGAAAGAAATAAAAAAATTGTATACATGGGAGTTTAATAGGAAATCAGTTATTCTAACCGGGAAACTCTGAGTCCTGACATGGCTCAGTGTCTCTGATTGGTATGTGGCATTTTTACAGACATAGAATCTAAAGGCTGGAAAGAGTTTGAACATTGAACTATTCATCTAGGAAGATCAAACTGATCTCTTCTGACTTCTCACTAAGGTGCTACTGAAATATGATTTATCAGGCTGTCGGTTTTGTTATTTCTAGAAGGCATTTCAAAACATCCTATAAGGGTCTGAATTAATTTTACAATAATGAGATCATATCAGAATATATCTGATATTTTAGATAACACTGCCCAATGCTTTCAGTTATATACTCAATTCTGGCTAGATATTAGCATGCATTAGTAAGAGCATAATATGAATACGTTTCAGAGAGGCACCATCTTAGTCCTGCCCCAATAGTCTGGAATAATTTTCATCTCAGTGGGATGCTGGCCATGACTTTGATTCCAAACAAGCAATAAAATTGAAACCTAGTCCTATTTTTCTTTCTTCCCTTTCGTTCTTCCTTTTTTTTTTTTTTTTGTTTCTTCTTTGCTAGAAAAGCTGCCTAAAATTTTTTTGAAATACTTTTCCCAAGAGGTCTCATTTACTACTAAGAAAATTTAACTTCGTTTCAGAGCTGAAGGAAATGTCAACAAAAGCAAGATTTTAATGATCACCTGGTTGCATTTAACATTCACCAAAAAAAGTCTCTTGTTTTGGGAAACTCACAATGCTTGAAAACATATCCTTTTAAATTATGTATGTGCTTCTGGCATTGGTGCTGTGAGGAGAAAAAGTATATACCGAGGCGCCTGTTTTCTGTGCTGAACTTTGGAACATCTGGATTTCCAGACAGTCACAAAGAAGCTCTGCAGCGCAGTAATACCACATCCGGCTTCATGGTCCGGCCGGAGGGCCTGGCCCCCCAGTCCTGGGGGAGCTGGCCTGCATGGATGGGCACTCTAGGCAAGGCTGGGCCGTTGGGCTTTATTCTTCCAGTGACAGCATTCAGAGGATTGCATCATCCGCCTTGTCCACTAAACATATCCACCCATCCTTCTAGCAGGGCCAGGAAAAGTAAAAACAAGTAAGGAGACCTTTCAAAACTGTCTTATACAGTGCTTGCAAAACAGGACCACTGTGAAATTTTCACAATAGGCTTGTTGCCCTAACACTCAGCATCAAGTGTCATCCCTGGTGATTCTCACATGCTCAACTTTTATGAGCATTTGTAATTCTTTATCTGTAAAATGCACAGAGCACCCGTTCACTGGACTGGGATGACTGACGCGATTATATATGCTGAGAAAATTGTAAAGCATCCTATAGCAATAGCTACATTATTATCATATTTTAATTTATATTATTTTTATTATATTATAAAACCATTATTATAGTAATTTTATCATAGCAATTTGATGATATAATTATATAATGATAAATATTATTATTTTCATTCACATTTACAGGCCTTTACTCTGTGCCAGGCATTGTACTAAGTGCTTTAAGTGGGAGCTCCCACTCAATCCCATGGCACCCCGTGCTGGTTTGAAACTGTTATGTACCCAAGAAAAGCCATGTTTTTTTTAACTTCTTTTTTTTTTACATGGGCAGGCACCGGGAAACGAACCCGGGTCCTCTGGCATCGCAGGCAAGCATTCCTGCCTGCTGAGCCACCGTGGCCCCGCCATGTTCTTTTAATACAAACTCATGGAGGAAGATCCATTATTGCAAGGGACCTATTGATTAGATTGTCTCTGTGGAGGTGTGGCCCTGCCCATTCAATGTGGGTCTTAATCTGGTTCCTGGAGTCTTTTATGGGAGAGACATTTCGGAAAGAGCTCAGAGCCAAGAGAAGCTAAGAGAGAAAGACAGCACCTACAGAGGCATTTTGCAGAGAAGGGCCAGCAGATGTCACCACATGCCTTCCCAGGTGACAGAGGAACCCCGGATGCCAGCAGTCTTCCCTCCAAGAAGGCATTCCTCTTCTTGATGCCTTAACTTGCACATTTTCATGGCCTTCCATCTGTAAGTCGGTAACTAATAAATCCCCATTGAAAAAGCCAGCCCATTTCTGGTATATTGTGTTTGGACACCTTTAGCAAATCAAAACAGTTCCCTAAGAGGCAGACGTATTATTATCTCCGTCTTACAGATGAGAGAATGGGGGTTAATAGAAGCTGCGGTGGGTCCACAATGAGCTTCCCAGAGCCCCCTTCCCAGCAGTGCTGGGGAGCTGTGGGCGGGCAGCTGCCAGCCTTCAGCCCCTTCAGAGGCCTGCATCACCCAAGGTCTGCTCTTCCCAGGCAGCCTAGTCCAGTGGGTGGCGGATGCTGGGGAAGGCTGGCCGGGCCATCCCTGGCCCTCATTGACTATATTAGCTCTGGAGCTGCTGAGTGGTCAGCAGAGGCTGCTGGTCAGGACCACCCCCAGGTCACCTCTCCCACGCCCACCCGCGCTCTCTCCCATCCCTTCCGCTGGCGAGGGTCCCCTGATACTCCCTAATAAATATCCTGGTGCATAATTGTTGTAATTACATTTATACCACGTATTTACCATCTTATCCAGCTCACAGTCTGCTTCTCCAGAATCAACCCCCAACAGCAGGGAACTTGGTCAAGCCCACAAGGCATGGAGGTGACGGGGCCAGCTTGGCACCTACATCTGCCTGGCACCAATGGCTTCCCCCCAATCCTCACACTTTACTCCCTCTGCCTCCTCTTCTTTCCTATGCTCTCAGAGATGTCAAAGTGCATCTTCCTCTCAGCCTGGCTCCCTACACATATTATGGCCTTTTTCAGAGTCACTCCCCCACTAAAAATCCAGAGTTATAGAACGAGAGGTAAAGGAGAACATTCACAGGATAAAACTCAGCCTGACTAACTTAGGAGAAAAACAGTTTTAATTAGTGAAAAATGCAGATAATGAAGTAAATGATTTTATTCTTTTCTGAGTAAATATGTCACACTTACATCGCAGCGAAGGAAAGGAGCTCGAAATAGAAGCATATTTGTTCTCTTCTGTATCTGTCTACTTGTGACACAAAGACCTTAAATGCAGTTTGTTCTCCTAGAGAAGTCAGTGCACACTGTCTGTGCTGACATCTGATTCACAATTCATTTGCTGAATAAACTTTAACAAGGAAAAGGAACTTTCCTCCTGACCCACAACTGAAGGTTCGCAAGTTTCAGATTATCAGAATCCCAGTTAATGAGCTTTTACTGACTCTCCTTCATTTGCAGATTTCCTTCTACTTTTAGCTTCTTCTTTCCTCCACATAAAAGAGTTTTTGGTGATATGTCTAACCAGCATCTCAGCTTTACAAAGCCCTGGAGAGCCCCAGTCTTCCTGGGAAAAGAACGAACCATCTATCAACCCAAACTGTTTTAGCAACAACATGTTTGAATGTTTTAAGATTGCTACTATTGGATCCAAGAGAATGCCCTCAAGCCCTCATGTTCAGACACTTCAGCTCCAGAATATCATCTGGGGGCCTTAGGGAGAAGCCCCTCCCTAGAGGGGCTAGAGCCAAATAGTGCCCTCTAGGAGGTACCTTTTCAAGGAGGAAGCTCGAGTTCTCCAGCGTTCACTCATGGTACAAACCTTGCTCACAGCCCCTGCTCCAGCTGCACTGTTAATTAGGGTGATTGGAAACTGTAGTACCTCATGGTTTTTAAAACTAAATATGGCATGCTGACTCTGCCAGTTTGAGTAGTGGGATATAAAAGAGGCAAATGGGACACCATCTCTGATGCCAAAGAATTCACAGAGAAGTAGAATAAAATTTACTGAGCACCTACCCTGTGCCAAAACTATTCTGAGTGTCTTCCATTTAGTTTCTCTAAAATAGTACCACTGTTTTGCCTCTTTCATGATTTAGGAAATGAATTGCACGTATGTTACAAATAACTACTACACAACACATAGTATTACAGGAGTGAATGAAAGAATAAATGAATGAATGAATGATTGGGTGGACGTGGGAAACAGCTACACACAACATGAAGAGCAGGCTTTTGGAGTGGCCGGACCCCATACATGACTTAGCTCCTCTGTTAACTTGGGCAGCTCATCTAACTCTGACTTTCTGGCTGCCTCCAAACTTGCAGTGGGAATTCTCCCCCCAGAGTTGTTAGAAGGAGCAGGTACAGTGTATGTGGGAGTTTCCCAGCTCCCATCCCTTCACTCAGCAAATGTGTCTTGCATGCCGATTACTCTTCAGGCTCTGAGATAGGAAGCGGGATTTTCTAGCTTAGATGCTCAAGAAATGAGCCACCACAAAGACAACCCAAACACTATGGGAAGAAGTTCCCTTGTGATTGGGGGACTCAGAGACACACGAGAGAGATGGGCTTTGAAGCTGAACTGCAACATTGGGCAATATTTAACCGGGAGAATTGGGGGCGAGAGCTTGCCAGGCAGAAAGGAAGTGGGGACGTGAGCAGAACTTTTTCAACATTGACTCTACTGAGGAAAGCAACAGAAAATAAAAGGGGAAAGTCTGTCTCTCGTCAACTAAGGGTCCTACTTCCCTTGGGGAGTACCTTTATCCACTGCTCTGAGTGCAATGGAGCCTCTGAAGTTGCTTCAGTCCTGAAACTGCAGTTTAGGGAGACGACTTGGGAAGCTCAGCTCAGCAGGGATTTGAGGAAGACGGACTTCAGAGCATAGTGCAAAATAATAATGACTTGTTTAAAAACAGGTCTCTGTGGGTTGCAAGTGATAGAAAACACAACCCAAGCTGCCGTAAGAGAAGAAATAACTCATCGATTCACATTATTGCTGAGAACAAGTGTGTGAAAGATGCTGATTGGAATCCATCTTTCCTCATCTTTCAGCTCTGCTTTCCTTAGCATCAGCTTCACTTTCAGGTGTCCTTGTATGGAGGTGTTCATCAGGGTTCTCTAGAAAAACAGAACCAGCAGGAGAGATCTGTAAGTATGAGATTTATGACGGTGTCTCATGCAACTGTGGGAATGGAAGAGTCCAAAATTCGCAGGACAGGCTGTGAAGCTGGTGGTTCTGATGAAGGGTCTGTACGAACTCCACAGGAGAGGGTTGCTGGCTGAAGAAACAGTGAAAGAATCTATCCTCCCTTAAAAGCCTTCAACTGACTGGATTATCTTGTTGTGGGAGACACACCTTAGTTGATCCCAGAGGTAATCAGTTACAGGTGCAATCAACTGACTGATGATTTAACACATAGTCTTCTGGTTCATCACCCAGCCATGAAATATCCTTGCAGCAAAGGTCAGACCAGTGTTGCCTGACCAGACAACTAGGCATAATCATTTGGCCCATTGACTCCAGAACCTAACCATCACAGGAGTTAACTCCCAAGAGCTCAGCAACCCCCAGTGGAAAGCACCCCTTAGACCACGGCTCCATGGAAATTTCAGAAAGGCTTACATTGATCCAATTCAGGTGATCCCATGATTGGCCTGGCCTGAGTCCCGTGGCTACCTTCTGAGCTGGGTAAGCTCCATCAAAGTATGGGGTTGCTATTACTGACAGCATAGAGGGCAGTAGGAGGAGGAAGTGCATTTGGAAGAAAGGAGAGGGATGGGTGAAAACATGAACAAAGTTGGCCAAAATAATAAACATGAAAACCTTATCCTCTTCACTTGTTCTGGGGCAGTACCTTCTCCCTTCTCTGACCTATAGTACCAAGGTTCTCAATCTTTTATTTTTTTCAGCAATATCCTTGTGCTGAACCTCAAAATATAAATCTAAGGAAAAGGAGCTCCTCAGGATGAGGAAGGTCTCAGTATTATTTCATGTGCACATGACCCAGGCTGCAAAATATAAACACCTCCCTGAGATACCAAGGAAATGAAGCTCTGCCTTCTGCAAGGGTGGCAAAACTTGGTTTCCATCAGCCTGGTGTTTTAGTGGTTTCTAAAAATGAGATGTTCTAAAAATGAGATGTCCCCCTTCACCACCCTCTCCTCCTTGCTGATTCAGAAACAAATGAAACAAGGACAACAAGGACAGTAAGACAAAGTTCTGATGATCATGTACATGACCCTGGATCTGATTCGGCCTCAAGTCAGCCTTACTTATCCTTCCCAGTAAAAGAACTCATGAATTCCTTTTTCCTTTGAGAAACTTTAAAATTGAAAGTCTTCTCTTTCCCTGAAATACCAAAGTATTTATTCATAACACTATGTATTTGAACAATAAAATCCTTAAGCTGAACTTCAAAGTGTAAAATATGCAGAGGTTCCATGTTGTTTGCAGTATATAATGCATAAAAGAAATGCTTCTCATAAGACAGCATATTCATTCATTCATGTATCCACTCCACAACGTGCACTGAATAAATGAGTGTAAGTTTCTTACTGCTGCTATAATAAATTATCACAAACTTATTGGCCACACATATTCATTATCTTTCAGTTCTCTAGGTTAGAAGCTCCAAAATGGATCACACTGGACTAAAGTCAAGGTATTGATAGAGCTACATTCCTTTCTGGACACCCCAGGGTAAATCTATTTCCTGGCCTTTTCCAGCTTCTACAGGCTGCCCACATTCCTTGATTTCTCCATCTTCAAAGTCAGATGTTCTGTTGAGTCTCTCATACTGCATCACCCTGATGTTTGCCATCCTGACTCACTCTTTCGTTTTCAAGGACTCTTATGGTTATCCTGGGCCCGTGGCAATAATGCAGGAGAATCTCCCCATTTCAAGAGCCTTAACTTAGTCACACTTGGGAAGTCCTTTTTGCCATTGAGGTAACCTGTTCACAGCTTCAGAATTAGGGCATGAGAATCTTTAGGGACCATCATCCTGCCTACCACAGTGGGAAACTGGTCTATTGTCCACTTAAGCAGAAGTGACCGTCCCATTACTGTGTTGGGACAGATGTAGCCCAGGCTGATTTCACAGCATCATGCAGATGTGATGAGGGCAGATCAAATGGAGCCCCACTTGGGGATGAACCCAGATCTCACTTGCCATGTTGCCCAAAGGATACCAGAGTTACAGTAAAAATTCCCATGGACTCAAACCCATCTCGGGAGGCCTCTGTTGCATGGTGTTGGTCCCTACCCTGACATTGCAACGAACTCTTTGGCCAGAGTTGGAAGGGTGGCCAGCACACATAATGAGCCCAGCTTCCTCTTGCCTTCAGCATCTCATGCATCTTGAGCACTTTATAAGCACCTCTTGACTCCTTGCAACTCAGTTTCTTTATCAGTCCCAATGATAAAGAGCATTGCTAAAGGGAAAGAACATTCTGGTTTAATTTTTCATGAGGGCAAACATAAAAAATTCAAACTGATACAACCCAAAGTGATCATCCAGAACTCCAACAAGCCCTGACATCTGCCTTTCAGAACAAACTCCAGTGCTTCATGAATTCACCTCCAAAAGCTACTTCAGCCCTAATTGGAGCCAAGACTGCTTCTGGCCAGCTAATCTGGGGAAATGGGGGATGAGGTTCACAGATGCCTATATGGGGGCTGGCGGATCCAGGCGTTTGTTTATCGGCAGGTCACTCCTAATAGTTTTTAATTCAAAATTGTTATAGTTTTCTTCATGAAAAATTTAAAAACTTTCTATTCGGGATGACATTAAAGAAATTCAGAAGATTAAGGAACAACTCCTTCCTGTCTTGAAAACTCAGCCATTGTCTGCAAGATTTATCTCTGCACAATTGTTCTTAACACAATACATTTTCTATTTTGTCTTGTTAAGAATCCTGCCAAGAAGCTGGTTTATCAGTGCTGCACCCCTCACCCTTTCCAAGCTGCAATGAACAAGTGAGGATGGGCCACACTGTGTATTCCCTTCATAGATCTTGTTGAAATAAGTGATTTCTACTTTTACTTTTCTTATGTGCTGCCACATCACTTAAGTTCCTAGGACTGCAGAGTCACAGTCCCCAGAACAAAGGCTTCCTGGACTCTCACCTGGGAGTCAGGTGTTCCATGTAAGTCACAAAGCCAGTCAACTTGTTGGTTCCACATGAAGAGGCTCAACTGACAACAAACCAATAGGGTTTTAGCAGGATGGTATTTTAGAAGTTTTTAATGGAGTTTGGAGGCACAACATGCTGGTTCTCAAAATTAGAATTCCCTGGCAAAGAATACCAATGCAGGCCTCCAGAATAGCAGCTGGAGGTGGGGCTGAGATCATGAGAACTTAAGCATAACTTACCCTTTGGCTAATGAATTCTTAGTCCTTTAGTCACTGCGTTCATTCTCTCATCAAACAAATAACCATTGACCATCTACATTGAGTCATCACTATACTAGGCAGAAAGATCATCCTCCTTGGTCTCAAGTGCTCCAAATCCATCAGGCATTTCAGAACACTGTCCAGTGCAGAGGCCAGGGGTCAGCATGGAAGAACCATCTGGCCCAGTCTTGAGGACTCACATATTTCCTGGAAGAAACTCTTCCCAAAGGCAATGCTGTTTAAGCTGAAACCTGGAGATAGATAGGGGCGAAACAGACAGAGAAAGCATAGATGAATTTTCCAGGAAGGGGCAATAAATGTGCAAAGACCCAGAAGGGAGAGCCAGTATGGAGTGTTCTGGGACTTTCTTTGTATGGAGGAAGATGGGAATATTCAAGAGAAGTGGCTAGAAATTAGGGCAGGGACTAGGTATCAGGAATTTTATGGCTCTGTTAAAGAACCCTATGTTCTAAGAAGAATGAGGGGGCACTAGAAGCTGTTTATTTGTCTATATACACCAAATAATCTATTTTAATTGTGCACATCACTAAATTTTGACCACCATCTCAGTCAAAACACAAAATATTTCTGTTGTCCCCATGAAACTTCCTCACGCCCCATCCCATTCAAACCCAGCCTTTCCTGGGTCCTGGTCAAACACTGCTTCTTTCTATCCCTAAAGACTAGATTTGCCTTTTCTAGAGCTTCTCACGAATGATTCACAGTGTGTACTGTTTTGGGACAGGCTTCTTTCACTCAAATTTATCTGTGTTGCTATATGTATTCATTCTTTTTCCTTGTTGAGCAGACTTTCATTATATGTCTATCCCACAGGTTTTTTAAAACATTTTTATTATGAAATGCAACATATATACAAATAAACAAAAGAAAAAGCAATAATTTTCAAAGTACACTTCAACAAGTAGTTACATAACAGAATTCAGAGTTTTTCGTGGGCTACCATTCCACTATTTCAGATTTTTCCTTCTAGCTGCTCCAAAACACTGGAGGCTAGAAGAAATGTCAACATGGTGATTCAGCAGTCATGCTGTTAATGTTCAAAGTTATTACTGTAAAAGCAGTTCTTGACTCTACCATCTTATCCTTTAGTTTTGTCAGCTCTGTATATTCTTTTCCCCCTCTCTCTTTTTATCCTTTGAATTTCCCTTACAGATACTCCTCAATTCTGTGTCCTCCTCCAGACATCCCTCACCTGTCTTTTTTTTTTTCAGCTGACAGGACAAGACTCCCTTTAATATAGCTTGTATGGCATGTGTCTTGCTGACTAGTTCTTTCAGTTTTTGTTTGCCTTTAAAGATTTTAATCTCTCCCTCAATTATGAAGGACAACTGGGCTGGATAAAGAATTCTTGGCTGGAAACATTTCTTGTTCAGGATCTTAAATATATCATTTTGCCTTCTTGCCACATGGTGGCTGTTGATTAGTCCAAAATCAGTCTTGTATGGTTTCTTTTATATGTAGTAGATAGCTTTTCTCATGCTGCTTTTGGGAATTTCTGCTTCTTTTCAACATTTGATAGTTTGATTAGTATGTGTCTTGGAGTAGATCTATTTGGATTTATTCTCTTTGGGGTTCATCAAACCTCTTTGATTTGTATATTTATAAGGATTGGAAAGTTTTCCCTGATTCTATCTCCAACCAACATATTCAGCCCTTTACTTTTTTTTTCCCCTTCTGGGACTCTGATAAATCTTATATTTATGTGCATTTTGTCCATTATTTCCCTAAGATCCAATTCCATTTTTTCCATCTTTCTTGCCATTTGTTCCTTTGTGTGCTCTTTTTCAGTGGTTTTGTCTTCCACCTCACTTAGTCTCCTTTCTGCTTCTTTGAATCTGCTATTGTATGTCTCTAGAATATTTCTGATTTGGCCTACTCTATCTTTCATCTCTGTGAGATCTCCCATTTTTCTGTTTAATCTTTTGAATTCTTCTTTATGCTCTTCTACTGTCTTCCAAATATCCTTTATTTCTTACTATATATCCTTGAGTAGTTTTTCTGTATTCTGTGTCGTCTCTGGTGTTTGAATTTGGTCATTTGCCTGGACCATTTCTGCTTGGATCTTTATATGTTTTATAGGATTTTCTATTGTGTTTGGGGCATTTGATTATCTTAATAAGGTTATTTTGCAAGTCAGTTTCTTTCACTTGTCTAAAGTTTTGTATTTACTTGGTTTTGCATTGAAAGTTCCCTTTTGCACTTGGTTTTTCAGTAATTCCCCACCACACCAAGGCCTGGATCTCATCTAGGGGGTACAGTTCTACTTGAGGGTCTATTAATAGCTAGACAGGGATGCATGGGTAGTTCAGTGGGATAACACCTGCCCACCACATGGGAGACCCAGATTTGATTCCTGGCCCATGCACCCAAAAGAAAAAGACAATAATAATAAAACATAAAATAAAACACCTCAACAGTAGCAGACCCCAAAGTCAGAAGGAGACACTCTTTTGCCTCCTTATATATTGGGATTGAACTCAGACTGGTGCCCACAGAAAGGAGAGAAAAATTTTTTAAAAATTGAAAATAAGAAATAAAAAATGAAAAAATAAAATAAAATATATGAAAATATATAAATATAAATATAAAGTAAATAACAAATAATAATACTAATAATAAAAATATAGAGAAAAATTTTTTTTTAAAACCTAGACAAGTAGGGAGTTTGCCAGACTGTATTTACTGCCTCTTCCAGCAGGTGGTACTCCCAAGGCCCCTCCTCCCCTCAGGTCCTTCTCCCCTCCCCCACTGCAGTGGCCAGCTGGGAAGATGTCATCATTCACCATGCCCACTGGGTCAGCTATTCATGGGACCCAGATACATGCCTGCTCCCAGTGTCCAAGGGCACAGCCTTTCATAGTGGAAGTTAGGCATGCCTCTGGGTTCCCCTTGGGTGCTGTAAGCTACAAAGCTGTGTAAGGAGTTTTCCCCAGCCAGAATCTGGGGGAGGCTAGAACGGAGAGATGGTCAGCTCCCTTGGTTCCACACTTCCCTGCATGTTGCTGACAGCCCCCTGGTGGGGGTCATGGCCATTCAGACCCACCCTGCTCTTCTCATCCCCAATTCCCCTGTGAAATATTGGAGAATCTCTTCGATCACTCATCCCCCGGGACTGCAGTCCTGGTCACTTTTTCCCTGTTCCCTGGCTTGTCCTATGGAGCAGGGGTGAAACCAGTCTATCCTTCCCCACCATCTTCCTGGAAGTCCTGCCACAGATTTTTTTAATCATTCACTTGCTGATGGACATATGGGTTGCATCTATCTTTGGGCTACTAAGAATAAGACTGCCATGAACACTCATATGCACGTCACTGTATGGACATATGGTCCTATTTCTCTTGGGTAAGCACCTGGGGTGGAATGGCTAGGCCAGACAACAGATGTATGTTCAACTTTTTAAAAGCCCACCAAAGTGCCTGGAGGTATTTTAAGCAGAAACATGAAATGATCTTTAAGAAGCAGTCTGGCTGCAGTGAGGAGAAAAGATCAGCGAGGAGAGAATCTGGAGTCTGATGGTGCAGTTTGGAGTATACAGCACTCCCTCAAGGAGAATGAAGTGGTTCTAGTAAAGGGAGGGCTCATAGGTTGGGCAGACTAGCAGGAGAGCTAAGAGAGAGCTAAAGGAACCTGGTGACTGGCTGGAAGTGAAGTAAGAGGATCAGGGCCAGGATGAAGAACACTGGTGATCTGCAGAAGAGTCAGGTCATCCACCAACTTAGAGAGAGCAGAGGGAGACATCGTGTGTTTGGGAAGATAATGAATTCAGCTCTGGAAGATGGTAAGTGTGAGATGGCCATGGAACGTCTGTGAACAGTGGGACATACCCACGTGGACACAGATTTGAGTCATTAGCTCTGAGCTAGAATTGAAACCGCTGAAGAAATGCACACCCCGTTATTTGCAGAATCACTGCCTGAGAGTCCCAGGAGAAACAAGCATGTAATTTCACACATTGGCCAAGAATTTTTTCTCTAGAGACATGAAGGGAACATGGTTCAAATGTGAGAATGGCCCTCTGAAGTAAATTAATTGGTGTACAATTTACAATTAGAGAAGAGAGGTCACGTGCACGTGCTGATGTTTGATGGACCTAATTAAACACTGCACCCTACATGATGTTGCTCCAATTCTCCTGATTACCGTGTACTGACAGTTGCTAGGGGGCTGATGGTAACAAACATCTGACTATGAAAAAGATAGTGCCTGGTGTCCCATGAATGGTGACATGAGCCTTCGGTTCACTCTACTTGGCCAGTTTCTTGGTAACTAGAGTTACTTTTGCTCAGCATTGCAGTGTAGTTCAAGGAATGCCCTACTCACGTTGTGTTCTGTATCCAAATTCCTGAGAGATGAAATATCTGCATAACACTGCGTATCGATATTTACAAAGAATGAACCCACATATTTGCCTTTAATACACTGAATCAGAAATGTGACAGCCCTCATCCTGGATGTCTAGAAGAATCCACAGCAGGACTCACAGAAACTTCCTCTAAGTAAGTCATTAAGCCAACCTGTTTCCAAAAGCCACATGGATGACGAATGCTGAATTTGGCAGAAATTACTTCAAGGCTTCTGTTTGGATTATGTTGGTCTATGGCTGAAATGAAGGGTTCTGACACTGTACAGCTTCTTGCAAAGATTTTCAAAGTTCTGTCTCTAGTTGTCATGTTGATAATATGACCTCCAGCTTTGTAACAATGTTCTTCTCCTTGCCTCGAGGAAACTCTTCAAATATTAGAATCTCTTCTTGGAATTTTCTGGAACACACAATCTCTTTCTTTTGTATCCCTCCTTTGCACTTTATTTCAGGGCTACTTCCCCCAAGCTGTCTTGACTTTCAAAAAAATATATGTATTGCATATGATATAACACAGACACTCATACAAAAGAAACAAAAGAAATATGCTGCCTCCAACAGTCTCTGGCTCTATTTCGAAAAATACTTGAACTCACAATTATCCATAATTGTGCCAGTTTGAAACAATTATGGATCCCCAGAAAAGTCATGTTGTAATCATGATTCAATCTTGTAGTGCCAAACCTATTGTTTAGGGTGGGAAACTCTGACTGGATTGATTCCATGGAAATGTGACACATCCAGTTGTGGGTGTGACCTTTTGGTTAGATTAGTTCCATGGAGATGTGACACACACAATTGTGGGTGTGACCTTTTGGTTAGATTAGTTCCATGGAGATGTGACACACACAATTGTGGATGTGGCCTTTTGGTGGGATGGAGATGTGACTCCACCCACTCAAGGTGGGACTAGAGTCCTTTAAACAGGGAAACATTTTTGAGAAACCTCAGATGCAGATGCTTGAAGCACAGTTGCTTCAGAGCTGACAGACACATAGATATTCAGAGATGCTTGGAGTGCCGACAGAGAGAGATGCCTAGACATGGGCAGAGTCCAGCCTAGACATGGGCAGAGTCCAGTGGACATTGGCATGTGCCTTCCCGTAAGATGCCAAGCAAGCCAGAACCCAGAGTTGTGTCATGAAGGAGCTAAGTGAAGGCACACAGATGATTAGAGAGGAAACCAATGGTATCAGAAGCTGGGAGCAATGGAACCGGGGACATGGATCAGGAGATGCCAGCCACATGCCTTCCCATGTGACAGACATAGGCCTTTCTTTGGAGTTAAGATAGCTTTCTCTGTATGCCTTAGTTTGGACATTTTTATGGACTTAAAGCTGTAAACTTGTAATCTAATAATTCCCTTTATAGAAGCCATTCCATACCTGGTATATTGCATTCTGGCTGCTTTAACAAACTAAAACAATAATGAAATAAGTATCAAACTGAGGACTTCAAAAAGTACTATAGGAAAATTAAAATATAGATTAGTTCTGAAGAAAGGAAATTTAGTGCTTTTGCTGGACTTTTAATTGCTGCTTTGGAGGAAATGTCTCTCACTAGCTTCACATGATTCTTGTAAGAGCCTACTTTTCCCACCATTGGCTTCTCCTACCACTGGCTTTTCCTACCATTGGCATTGTCACTTCTTCCACACCAGCCAATCAGAGCATCCTCTCCTGTAAGTCACAGTAGGTGCTCCAGGCATAGACACATAGTAAACAGAATTAATCATAGTCTATTGGGGAATGGATAGAGATAATAGGAGAGAAATATGTCTCTCTGATTCCAGGATCATCAGTGCTAGGTGGTATGAAACCTGTTGCAGCTGAGGCCCAATTTTGCTTCAATTTGGAATCAATCTACCAGAGAATGAAACCAACAGAGGGAGAAGGAGTTTAAAGAGTCAGAGAGACCGATCTCTAACACATTGTTTAGACTCTTGGACTATAGTATGTCTGAAATGGGCCCCACTTTCGCACTCCCAATCACAGAAGTCAATAAGTTACCTTCTTTGCTCAAGCAATTGCAACTTAAATAGTTTGTGTCAGCCCTCCTCATCTATGGAGTAGACTTCAGTGTGGCTGAGGCTTTCTCAGTCTGTTTTACTCATAGCTACTAAATTTACCCAAGGAAACATCCAGGTTAATGTCCATCAAAAATAATCAGGAACCATAAAATGCTACTGAATGAAATATAACCTTCTTATCCTGATAATCAAGGCTTTTAGAATCTAATTCAACCCATACCCTTAATATATACCAAGACCCAATAAAAACTGAAATACTCCTCATGTCCATAAGTGCACCCCACTCTTTCTTAATCATGAGCCATTGCCTGTTCCTGTATAGCCCAAACAGGCAAACCTTATGACCAAGGTAAAATTGTGTCACCCCTCCAGATTCTGAAAGCATTACTTTATAGTTCTTACCCCACAGTTTTACCAAAAACGTGTGCTATGATTTCTTAGCACAATGCTTTCTTCTCCTCTACTGAATGGTGGCCTTACTGACAGGAGGGTTTCAATGAAGTTCCAAGTCATTTATGTAGGCCTGGAAAAATCTGGATGAGTGTTGTATATAACATAGAAAAATCAATAAATGCCTGATGGGTGGAGGGGTGATGATTTTTTCTGGTGCAGATCAATATGTAAATTGGTCCCATAAGGATGAGAACTAAAAATAACTCCCTGCTCCTTTGTCTTCCTCTGTCATCACAGGGTAGCATATCAATAGGGAGCCTAATGGAAATAGCCAAGGCTACTTTTTTTAGAACTGAACTTATTGAAACTTAGGTAACTGAAGAGAAAATTAAGAAAAAGTTCCATTTCCAATAGCAACTAAAAGAGTCAAATATATAGGAATAAATTTAACCAAGGATGTGAAGGACTTATACATGAAAAACTATAAAACATTACTAAAAGCAATTAAATAAGACTTGAATAAATGGAAGGTTATTCCATGTTCATGGATTGGAAGATTAATTGTGCTAAGATGTCAATTCTACCCAATCAAACCTCCAATAGCTATCTTGGCAGAAATGAAAAAGCCAATGATAAAATTTATATGGTTGGTTAAGGGGCCCTAAATAGCCAAAACTATCTTGACAAAGAAGAACAAAGTTGGAGAACTGACACTTCCCAATTTTAAAACTTATTACAAAGCTCAAGTCATCAAAATGCACAGTATTGGGTGGGCCACGGTGGCTCAGCACATAAGAATGCTTGCCTGCCATGCCAGAGGACCTGGGTTCGATTTCTGGTGCCTGCCCATGTTAAAAAAAAATGCACAGTATTGGCACAGGACAGATATATTGACCAATGGAACTGAATTGAGAGTTCAGAAATAAACCCTCACTTCCATGGCCACCTGATTTTTGACAAGGGTGTTTAGTCTACTCAAGGGGATAAAATAATCTCTTTCCAAAAATGGTGCTAGGAAAATTAGCTTATATACAAAAGATTGAAAGTAGACGTCTACCTCACACCAAATCATAAATATAAAAATTAACTCAAAATGGATAAAAGACCTAAATATAAGAACCAAAACTATAAAGCTCCTAGAAGAAAATATAGGGAAGTGTGCCAGTTTGAAACTGTCATGTATCCCAGAAAAGCCATGCTCTTTAATATTCATTCAATATTGCTGGTGGAATCTTTTTGATTGTTTCTATGAAGTTGTGACCCACCCAATTATGGGTTGTAACTTTTGATTAGATGGCTTCCATGGAGATGTGTCTCCACCTATTCAAGGTGGGGTTGCTCACTGGAGCCCTTTAAGAGAAAACCACTTGGGAAAAAGCTTAGAGCCAACAGAGCCCACATAGCCAGAGACCTTTGGAGATGCAAAAGGAAAATACCCATGGGGAAGCCTTATGAAATGAGGAGAGAAATCTAGCAGACATTGCTATATACGACACCAGCTGAGAGAGATGTCCAGAAGCCAGAGATCCCAGCAGATGCCAGCCAGATGTCTTCCCAGCTGACAGAGGAGCTCCAGACAGCATCAGCCCTTCCTTAAGTGAAGGTAACCTCTTACTGGTAACTTAATTTGAACATGGCCTTAGAACTGTAAATTTGCTACTAAATAAATTCCCTTTTTAAAAGCCATTCCATTTCTGGTATGTTGCCTTCTGGCAGCTTACAAACTAAAACGGGAAACATCCTTAGGACCATGTGTTACCCAATGATATCTCAGACTTTATACTAAAAGAATGAGCAACTAAATTAAAAATAAATGAGACTTCATCCAGATTAAAAATCATTGTGCATTACTTCATCATGAAAGTAAAAAGACAACCTACAAAACGAAAGAAAATATTTGGAATCCACCTATCTACTAAGGGTTTAATATCCAAGATATATATTCAAAATTCTTCAAATAAATACAAAAAATGCAACTACCAATTTAAAAATGGGCAAAAGACTTACTAGACATTTCTATAAAGAGAATGGCCAAAAGCACATGAAATGATTCTCAGCATCCTAAGCCACTAGGGAAATGCAAATCAGAACCACAATGAGATACGTTTCATACCCACTAGAATGGTTACTATTTAATAAAATGGAAAATAACAATTATTGGAGAGGATGTGGAGAAATAGAAACAGTTGTTCATTGTTGGTAGGAACGTAAAATGATGCAGCCACTGGGGAAAACAGTTTGGTGGTTCCTCAGAAAGTTAAGTAGAGGATTACCATACAACCCAGCAATCCCACTTCTAGTTATATACCCAAGATAATTGAAAGCAGGGACTCAAACAGATATTTGCACACCAATGCTCCTAGCAGCACTATTCACAATTGCCAAAAAATGAATGGGCAAACTAAACATGTTATATACAGACAATGGAATATTATTCAGCTATAAAAAGGAATGAAATTCTGATCAATGCAACAGCATAGATGAGCCTTAAAGACATCATGTTGAGTGGGACAAGCCAGACACAAAAGGACAATGATTGTATGATCTCACTAATATGAAATAATTAGAATATGCAAATTCATAGAATTAGAAACCAGTGTAAAGGCTAACAGGGGCCAGGGTGGGGGTAGGCAATGGGGGTTTAATGCTTAATTGGAGCATAATTTCTGCCTGGGGTGCATTGTTACTATGCAATGATTGTTACTATGTGGTGATGGTAGTATAATATTGCGAATGTGATTGACAGGGCTGAATTTTATACTTAAATATAGTTTTAAGGGGAAAATGTAGGTTGTATATATGGTACTAGAATAAAAATTGAAAAACAACGTAGGACTGTACAACACAAATAGTGAGCCCTAATGTAAACTATTGGCTAGAGTTAATAGTGCAATAATAATAATAATAATAATAATACTCTTTAAGTAATGGTAACAAACGTACCACACAAATGTAAAGTATTAATAATAGGTGGTGTCTATGCAAACTCTGTATTTTCTGCATGGTTTTTCTATCAACCTAAGCTTTTCATATATATAAAACTTTACTTCCAATTTTCAACTCTGGCTGCAAGGTGAGGGACAACATCACCTTCTCAGCAGGGAGAAGCCACAGTTGGCTGACCCTATAGTTTGTGCTGAATATTTATATGATGCTTGGTGGCTATTTTGTTTGGATCCCAAAGTTGCTTGGTGGCATTGGGGCTTGGTATGCACAGATGGCATGGCTGGTGATTCTGGGTCCAAGCCAAAGCCCTGCGCCTTTGTCAGGGAATTTTCGAGAGTCTCGTAGGTGATTTTTTTAATTTATTTATTTTTCATGGGCAAGCACCAGGGAATGAATCATGGGTTATTTTTAAAGTCAGCTGTTCCTGCCCAGTGTTTTGATGCTTGTTGGCAATGGGTACTTGATTGCTCCCTGCCAGGGCTCTGGAAGGTCACTGCATGTCACTGGCCTTCAGTCTTCTCATCTGTAAGGTGTGGATAGAGAAGGGTCCACAGCCTCCAGGTGTTTGAGTGTTAAATGAGCTGATCCACGTGGAGCACTGAAAACAGAGGTGGGGCCTGGGGAGGGCACAGGAGTGACTGGCTAGGATGGTGGTCCTTTGTCTGAGACCCGTGAGTGCACAGGGCCCCGGTGCAGTGGGCTTTCGATCACCAGGTGTTCAGTGAGGGGGTGTCACTGAATTAAAGAAGGAGTGGGTTCCGGGAATGTGTGTGTCGGTAAGGGTCCAGAGGTGGTGGGGCAGAGGGAGGGTGAGAAAGACAGGTGGACAGAGCTCTCCTACTTCCCATTTTTGCCAGGTTGAAGCATGCCCAGAATCCAAAACTCGAGCCACAGCCAGGTAAGGCTCAGGTGGGACAGGCCTCAGGGTGGAGGGGCTGCCAGGGGACCCCTGCCTCCGAGCCGCTCGGGCCCCACTGCTAGGCCAGCGTTGCTGGAGCTCCCATTACACCACCTATTATTAAAACGTCACGTTTGTGTCTTACCTTTGTTACAATTGACTACAGAAGGCTCCTTTAAGAGGCCCTGGAGTGAGAGCTCTTGGGTAAGAGCTGATTGGAGGCAGCTTAAGGGGGGAGGAATGTGTCATGAGGACTTGGCATGTCTTGTGAAACCCTAAGGCAAAGCAGGACATCTGGAAGGTGCAGACACCAGGACAGGGACAGGCTTTCTCAACCATGTTTCTCTCCAAGCTGGAACTTCTTTCTTTGGCCTGATATGAATTCCTTCTGGCACACATTTATTACTTCCCAAGCTCAAAAACCATCTCTTTGCCTCTCACTCAGCATTTCTGATCCCCAAGGGTGAGCGTGGGACTCACCTGATAGATAGTTTTCACTGATGCCATCCCCCAGCATTTCTGGAGGACACCCCATGGGTCAGGAAGGAAGAGGGGTCCTCTTTACAAAGCAGCAATTCCCTAAAATCTTGATTTCCTTATCAGTGGAAGGTCCAAGCACAAGGTAGGAAAACCCACTGTTCAGTGTGATTTTTTAGGCTTTGTCCCTGAATATCATCTGTATGTCTGGCCAACATAACCAGGATCTCATTTCCCAGGAGCCTCTTCGGGTCCTCAGGCAGCAGATAAATTCACCCACACCCTCAAGTCAAGACAAAATGATGAAGACAGACTGTTTCTGGGAAAGGTTCATGTTCTGCTGGCTAATTTAAATGACACCTGGAGGAGAAACAGGAGCAGAGCAGGAAAACTCCCAGCTAGGGCTCTCCCTTCTGCTGTGGTTGATTGGAATAGACAGCACTGTCTGATGAAATTTATTGTCTTGCACCATTGGACCTAAAACTTTGCTTTGTACTTGCAAATCTGGGTTCCTCTGTCACATTGTAAAACCCTCCCACTGAAAGCCTGGCTGCCAAAGAAATTAATATAAAACAGCAGAAGCTCTGTCCCTTTTGGCATTGTCAGCCTGCTCTAAGGAGAATGGGGCTTTAGGATTTGGAAATGGGTTTCCACGGATTCAGCAGCCGTGTCCTTTTGGATTCAGTCAGGCTACGGTGTACAGCGGACTATTAGTTGCCTAGGGTTGCCAAAACAAAGGGCCAAAATTGAATGGCTTAACCAGAGGCCAGGGTTAAGTCAAGAGGTCAACAAGGCCAGGCTCTCTCCAGGTCTCTAGGGAAGGGTCCTTCCTGCTCTCTCCCAGCTTCTGGTGGCTCCAGGCTCTCCTTGGCTTGTGGCCACACCCTTCCTCTCTCTGCTTCTGTCTTCACATCCAATCTTCCCTCTGCACGTCCATCTCTCTGTGTCCAGATTTCCCTTTTCTCATAAGGACACCAATACTTCTAAGGTGGGCCCTAATCCAATATGACCTCATCATACCTTGCTTATAGCTACAAAGACCCTAATTCCTAATAAGGTCAAACCCACCTCCATCAGCTCCATGGACACATGTTTTTTGGGGAACACAGTTTAGTCCACAGCAGCCAGGAATGAGCCTATAGCCTTAGAGTTATAATTTTAACTGGACTAAACCCCAAAGCTTGATATGAATAAATATCATTTGAAGATACATTGATTTAAATAATTGAAAATTAGTGTTCTGTATGACATTGCGATGAATAGCCATTTATTTTAAAGAGAAAAACGTTAAGGACCACCCTGTCCATCTCTACATCTTTGTGAGCTGAGCCAACAAGTCAAAATTCCGTGCAGGGGGTGGGCCACGGTGGCTTAGTGGCAGAGTTTTCACCTGCCGTGCTGGAGACCCAGGTTCAATTCCCGGTGCCTGCCCATGCCCCCCCCAAAAAACAAAAAGCAACAACAAAAATAACTGCATGCTGGGAGGGGAAATGCAAAAAAAAAAAGAGCTTGGTCTGAGGACAGTTTCTATCTGTTTTGTAGTTTTCTGGGGGTAAAACAAATTGCATTGCCGTAGAAACTTCATTTTCTATACATTTCTCAAGAAGTTTCTTAGCAGATTTGTACCTGGACAAAGATAGGATTGGACACGGTCATACAATTTAAACTGGGCTAAATATAATCTGATTTATACCAATTCCAGAGACCAGAGCGTGTGTTAATAAACCACCTCCGAGGGAGCCCAATGTTGGCATTCCAAAACTTATCCCAGGTTGGATCTTCCACCATACATCACTGGGCATTAAAATTCCCCATAGCACTTGGAACTGCAAATTTGCTTTGCAGAAAGTTGGATAATATCAAGTCTGGCGGCTCATTTCTCAGTGGGCGAAGTGCAGACGTCGCAAGATGCGTCCGGGCTAAAAAAAAAAATGGCAAGATGTGCTGCTGGTCTCCATGTTGGTGTTGGCCTCATAATGGCAGGGGCAGTCTCACCGGATGCCCACCAAGGCACAGACCACGACTGCAGAGGTGGGTGGGTCTCAGTTCACAAGCAGGAGTGGCACACTCCAGCACATCCTCTGGCCAGCCTTGCCTTACGCACGCAATTGTGCTGCACACTCGGTGGTTTATGTTATTGTTCAGCATTATCCTGCCAAGTATTCAATCTGCCTTTAAAACAGTTCCACGAGACAGATGTGGAGAACAATGCTCAGTCCCACCCGATCAGGTGATTGGTTTCAACATACTTAGTCATCAGTATTCTCCAGTCTTATCTGCTGCGGTGGAAGGCGGAGAGAAATGCTTCGCAGCAAAGGAAAGAGTAAGTTGGAAGAGGAGGAAGCATTTGATTTCTTCTGTAAATGATTCCTTCTTCATCTGCCTCATCAGAGATGCCTGTTGTGATGAAATGATATCGCCAAAAGCACCGGTTCCTGTTGTCTCACATAGCATCTGAGGGACCTTGACCCAGTCACTTGGCCTTGAAAACCCCAGTCTTCTCATCTGTCAAATGGAGCGCATGATGAAAAGTTTAAAGAAGCAAGGCAGTCACAAACACCCTGGTGGCCAATGAAAGTAATTCTTCCTGCCCTGTCCTCCCCCAATGGACATGATCTCATAATATAAAGCAACTGTTTCATTTGAATACATTTCTGTGACTATAACTAATGATATTTTCTGAAACCTTCACCCTGGGCTATTTTTTAATAAATTTCATGTTTAAGAATAGCTTTAGATTTATAGAATAATTGTGAAGATAGGACAGAGAGTTCCCACATACCCCATCTTCATTTCCCTTGTTATCAGCCTCTTGCATTGTGCAGGTACATTTGTCACGTCGAAGCACCAGGGCTGACTCGGTGTGATTAACCCACGTCCACACCTTACTCACATCCTCTTAACCTTTCCCTGAGGTCCTTCTGCTGTGCCAGGGTCCCTTCCAGCATCTGCATCACAGGTTGTCATCGCATCTCCGTCGGTGGTTCTCGGACGTGACGATGTCTCAGACTTTCCCTTTATTTTAACGGTCCTGACAATGCGAGGAGAACTGAGAAGCCATTTTGCAGGATGTACCTCCCCTGGGATTTGTCTGACGTTTTCTCACGGGAGAAAGACCCCCACGGTAAAGTATCTTTCTCCCCCCGCCCCGCTGAGGGCATGCTCTGCGTACGTGATACGCTCACCTTCCCCACCTGGTTTGTCAAGTTTCTACTCTGAAGTTATTCTTTCTTCCTCCCTTCTTCTCCCCATGTTCAGCTAAAGCAGCTGAGCTGATGGTAGGGTGCTGGTGCTCATACCCCAGAGTGGTGCGTTAGAGTCAGTCCCATTAGCCCTAAATGAGACCCTAAAGGAAAGTCTGATTCACATCCCAAGCCCTGCTCTGCCCTGAACTTGGAGGTAGGATTCAAGAGCAAGGTGTGATGCAGTGGTTTCAGATCAAGCCCATTCCCTCTAGAGATTAGAGATTGGTCCTAACCATCCAATGTGAAGACATTCTAACCACGTCTTTGAGTGGTGATAGTTGTTTCGACTTATAAATAATACACAGAGTTTAAACTCATCTCTGAAAGGCCAATATTTGTATTTAGGCTCCACATTTCCCTGAATCCTTATTCAAATGGACACGATGACATTTTCCATCCAGATGGAGCCCAGTGCCTGGGTTCCTTGGGCCTTTGCCTACACGATGCCTGGGCATGGATGCATATTATAAGGGATAGGGGGATGATCACACAGAGTTAACTAAAGGCTGAGGGATAAGGGACCTAGTAATACGTTGTTGAGGAAAAGAGCTAAAATGTGACTCGGACTATCGACTATATTATGAAATGGAGCTATTTCTCACTTCACTGCCATTGCTGAAATAAAAGAAAAGGAGGACCTTAAATTGCCGAGGGAAGTATACAGCAAGCTGTATGAACATTTCATTTGTATAAACAGCTTCCCTCCTGACACTCTGGGCTTTTATTTTTAAGACAATGAAAGGCAATTCATTATTGTTTTTCTGTTGTTTGCTCATTTTGAAACAAAAGTTTAGAATTGGGAAAAGGGAATAGGAAGACAAATGGAAAGAAAAATGTAAGTAAAAATGAAGGCAAAAAAAAAGGCAGAATACACCAAACTAAAACATTACATACTTTTGACTTAAATAAATATGGCAATTGAGTGAACTCTGAGGTATGGAGTCAACCACGATTCCAGAACCGTAAACATTGGAAAACCCACAGAGAAACTGAAGAATCACTAATTCACCCATTAATAATGGGTTTCCATGTCCAGCCCCCTGCAAAGGTGAGTGGGCTAAGAAGGTGGAAGTGATATTTGTTCAGTGGGAAGAACCCGAGCAGCCTGAGGTCCTCACAGATTGTCTAAACGTTCAGTTCCTCCTAGGCTCACCATGCAGCTGTACCGGTGGGATGGGTTAGGTGCCCCAAACTCAGAAAACCCCGAAGCTGGGCCTCTCCCAGCAAAGCTGGAGATGAAAGGCCACCTGAAGGACATGTTGACCCAGGGCCCGAGAAGGTGGGAATGAAGTTCTAGGATGACATCCCTTCCCTCAACACAATAGAGAGCGAGCATGACTACATTCGCTATCTGTGCTGTGTAACAAATAACCACAAACCAGGTGGCTGACGGCACACACACCCCAGCTGTTATCTCACGTTCCTGCGGGTCAGATGTGCAGACACAGCTCAACCGCGTCCTTTTATCGGCATCTTACTGGGTTGAAATCCAGCTGGCGGCTGGGTCTGAGATCTCTTCTGCTACTCAGGATCCTTTCTAAGCTCCCTTGACTGTTGGCAAAGTCCACCTCCTTGCAGCTGCAAAAGTCATGGCAGGTAGCACCTTGAAAACCAGCCCAAGAGAGGGTCTCGGGTGCTTCAAATCTTTTTGACATCTTCCGTCTCTGACATCTAGACCTTTTCTTCCATCTCTGACATCTAGACCTTTTTTAAAAGGTCCACCAGAGTATATCAGGTCTACCCAGGATAAACTCCCTCGGATTACATTGATGTCAACTGAACAATTACAGGAGTCAAGGACATCTACAAAGGCCTTTTTTCTTTGCTGTAGAATATAACCCCATCAAGGGCATGACAGCTCATCCCATTCTTAGCTCCTATACACAGTCTTGCAGGCCATTCCCTAGGGGAGGCAGGAATCTCAGGAATCATCTAGAATTCTGCCTCCCACAGCTACCGCAGCTGGACCAGCTTCTAAGGCTAAAAGCATAAAGATTCATTTCTCAAAAGAAAACACAAGTGGTGTGGCTGATACCTAAGGATAAGGATGGCAGTAATTCATGTACAGGCTATTACAGGTAGAGGCTCTCTCGTGGGCTGCATTTCCCTCTATATGAAAGTCCCCATTTGCTAATGGGACTTAGCAAGCTTGGGAAGGGGACTGCTCCCAGGAGCAATAGACAAACTCATTAAGTCACATTCCTCCTGGGTACATTGGCTCCTAGAATTCCCTTTGTAATAATTCTTCCCTTTTGTAAACACAGGATGCTTATTAGAGTCCCCTGACAGTTTTCTGATGTCCTGGTGAGTTTAAAAGGAGGCTTAACTGAGATTCTATGTCTCCCTTTTTTGTGCAAAGAAAAGTGGAAGGTTTCCCTGGGCAGCTGTGTGCGGCTGTCAGCCAGGGAAATGGAGAGACCACTAACAATTTCTGCCCCCAGACCTCTCTCCATATGAACAGATTAAGAGTGCATTTACAATAAAATGTACAGCAGCTGAGAACTTGAGGAGCCTTGAGTGGTGGGTTCTGGTAACCGGGAACTACAGACATATTTTGCTTCAACTAGTGTCTCACAATCAGTTGCAGAAACTGGCTCTCAGCATGAAGGTCCCACATGACTCAGCCACACATAATGTACATGGAAAACTCGAAGGCAGGGACCATGCTGCTGCTTTCCCTTTCGCCCTCAGAAAGAACCTACAAGACAAAGAAACACTCTGTCTCTTTTACTATGTTTAACTCTTTTTTACTTGTTACTAGCATCAGTAATCCATCTTTATTTTAGATAAAGTAGACCATCCAAATACACAGGAAGAAAAAAAATCACCTCCCTTCTTAACTTTGCAGAGACAATCTCAGTCAGTCCCATGGGATCTCTTCCCTGGAGACCTTTTTCTATGTTAATATATGTGTGTGAATTTGTGCATGTGTGTGTGCACGTGTGTACGTGTGCATGGAAAGAGGGCATGTTTTCTGACAATGGGATAACAGCATACACAGTGTTTTCTAATCCATTGTTTTTATTTGCCCAGGAACTTTTCAGAATAAGGGCTGTGTCTTGCTCACTGCTGTTTCCAGGCAAAGCGTCATGGCGGCGTGCAGCAAGGCTCAGGGCCTCTGTGTCACGAGCCTCTGCCTGCTAGTAAACATGTCAGTGAGTTAGCACCGTCACCCAGGGGACAGCACGTGATCCCCAAATGCGATTCCATACCTCTGGTATTTTCCAAGAGAATCTTAGATAGTTCATGGGTGAAAAATGCCTTTAGCTTATCATTACGTATTTTAAGTATCTGAACACTTGCATAAGTAGCTTATCAAGCCCCTGATTTCACCAATTTTTTTCACAATAAGACCTAAGAACTATTTAAGTTTAAAAATAAATTAAGTAACATTTTTAAGTAAATAATTCAGGAGGTTCTCAGATCTGACAAAATAAGATAAAGATGGCCTCTCAAAGGGCTGAAGGTCAGAGGACAGAATGTAATTTAGTCACCCATCTCCCTCTTGACAGACTTACTGATAGCTTCCTTTTTGTTTTGTTCTGATATAAAAATGCTGTGAGGACTCTCTTCCTACATAAGCCTTTTTATGCTTAGCTGATTATTTCCCAAGGGAAAAAATTCCTAGAAGTGGAAACGCTGGGTCAAATGCCCAAAAAAATAATGCCCAAACAAGCATCCCCCGGAATCTGAGGTTGCACACACTGCTCTCGCCCGACCCTGCAGCAGGGTACGAAAAGAGGCACGTCGTTGAGCTTGTTTAGAAGTCCTCTCCGCGGCGGAGTGCAAAAGCAGGAAGAGTCTGCACCCAGGGGAACACGCGGCTAGTCCGAGCCTGTGCCGGTGGCCCCGCCCCCTCCCGCCTGGGCCCCCGCCGCCCGCCCACTGCCCCTCTCTGGGACTTGCTCCACCTCTGCCTTCTCGCTCCTTCTGCTCTTCTTCCGATGTCTTCCTCTTTGGTCGTTCTTCTGGCTGTTTCTCCTTCCTCCCCCTCTGTCTTTCTCTTTCTCCTCCCCTCTCTGTTCTCCCTTCCTTTCCACGCCCTTAGAGCTGTGTGTAAATTCTGAGTTAATAAAACAATGCTGTGTTTGATATTTGGATATTTATCATTCAAATGGAAAGTAGTGCAGGCTGATATTTACATTCCTAATGAGGCATTTCCAGAGTTTTTCTTTTTAAAGACGGGCCGTGGGAAGTAGGCTGCGGCGCCCTGTGTCCCAGACCTCGGGCTCTGAGTGAGTCGCGCCCCGGGGAGCGCGCGGCCTCTCCTCGGCACCCGCATTTACTCCCGTAGAAGCTTTGCTCTCCAACCCGGGCCTCCTCTCCACTCTCCACCTGCCCTTTGTTGCCTGTCACCCTGGCCCCCCAGGGCCCTCTCCACCGTGGCCGCAGCCGCCACGCCAGGGGGCTGGTTTCCCACGGAGCCCAGGCAGGGGCCGGAGCTGCCACGCTCCACCAGGTAGGGCCTATGTGGATGGAGTCACCCAGACCCCTCACGAGGTCCCCTGAAGCCCTGCGCAGGGTTTTCCCATGTGTCCCTTGAAACACCTACATCGGGCGATGTGGATATTTGGGGCAGGCCACCACTTCAGGCAGGTGACCAAATCTAGGCACCCCACAGACGGCTTCCCAATGCAGCCACACATCCTCAACCAGGGCACGCCCCTGGCAGCCGGGACACCTGACACCAGGTCCACCAGCTGAGAGCTGTGGGCCCACCCCAGCCCCATATGCTCACCACATCTGCTCGTCCAGACCCGACAGGGTCTCTTCTGCCCTGCCCACACCTCAAGAATTCAGGCGTCCCCCCACCCCCGACCCCACACTGCTGTCTCCAGTGCCCCAGCACTCCTGGCATCCAGCCCGGCCAGCAAATTGCCCCCGTGAGACTCCTCCAAAAGCACAGAGTTCCTTCTGCTACTCTCCCTTTAAACAAGCTGACCCATAAATGAATAAATCCAGCTTCCCTATCTCTGTTTAGCCTCTGGCACTAAGGGCTGAAAATAAAGCTCCACATTCTGAGTTCCTTCAGTGCCCAAGTGGAGCGCTGTCCCAGTAGATCATGCCCTGTCCTGAGACGCTGTCTCTCAGCCACAGGCTGCCACCACCACCGCCGGCTGGAAACCTGAGGTTCAGGAGGCCCAGCGCAGACTCCATCAGAAAGGTCCCCAGAAGTGTGTGTGGACCTGCCCAGCTAGGAGGCACCTGAAAAGATAAATCCATCAAGTTAGGTCCATAGAGAGGATGTGTGGACTTTGAGGGAAATGCCAACATTTGTGATCTTTCCGACTTTCTTCCTAGAACAGAATATAAGACCAAGAGAGGGAGAATATCAACTTCAAGGAAATCGAACAATGGCCATTCACTGATGGCCAGCATCTGCTCTGTGCAGCATCATGTGATTCCTTGGCTGCCCACAGAATTTTGGGCAGAAGCTCCAAACTCCCCCAGGGCTCATGGGGGCTGCTCCAACGGCACACTCACAGGCTGTTCCTTGTCCAAGATCCTGTTCAATGGGGCCTGGGAACATCCAGCAGCGTTGGCTGCTGCACAGACAAGAGAGCCAGTGAGCAGGGTGTCCCCAGTCATCGATCATGGCTCAAACAAGAGAAAGATAAACTTGTCTTAAATCCACCGCAGGAAACGCCACCAGGTACTGATGCATCCAGGTTAAAATAAACCTCATAGCACGGTTAATAAAATCAAATTCTGTCTCCCTCGTCTAATTTTCTTTAAACTTTGCTGGGGATAAGTATGGTGGCCTCAAATGATTAAGGTATCTGATCTTGTGCTCTTTGGCTGCATTAAAATGTTCTCTTCCATCAACTCATTTTGCCCTGGAGTGGTAAAGTCAAAAGGAACACTAAGGAAAACAAAGAAATCCATGCAGCCAGTGAAAGCATGTAGAATTTTCAAAGAAAATGTATTGATTTTGGACAGATATGTGTACATTTTTCCTTTATATATAAAGACATTACTCCATGAACTAATGTGGAAAAGGAAAAACGAAAGCAAAATAAAAATAGTGGGGTAATTTCCATTTTCCTTTTGTGCCCGATTTGCCATTCTCTTCTTGATCAAGAGAAAAAAACACTTGGACAGGGTCTCTGGAGACGTGAATTCTAGGCCTTTTTCTACCTCTAATTAGCTGTTTGGCCTTAAGCAAGCACTTGATTGTTTTGAAATTTTGTTAAAATTCTTGTACAGAAAAATTACTTTTCATGTGAACCAAAATAAATGTGTCGCTTATTTAACTTGGAACGAGAACATGTTCATTGAGTCACATGGAAAATTATTTTATTATATCCTTAGATTAAGTACTTTAACAATTAAAAATATTAAGAAAATCAGCGCTGCTCTTTGGACACTAAAATATTTATATCTAGTCTAGCATTATGTAACAGCAAGATTTCTCCTCTGTTCCTGAAAATAGATGTTAAGCCTCTTTTTATAGGTTGGAGGCTGCCTGTGACCTGTGGCCTGAAGAATTTATCTTGGTGATCTTAAAAACAACCCCTATTTTAATTCTAGGTGTCTCCGATGTGTAATGTAAGGTCTCCTTGGGAAATGTGATTGCCTCATCTATTGTTACGCTGTAGAGATAGTCTCTTACTGCCAACGACTGCCAACTTCAATTTAAATGCACTTAAATTTGGAACTGATTCTGGTTAGTATTGGATCTTAAACCGAAAGAAGAGAGGTCAAAGTACATTTAATGTGCAATCTTTGCCACATACACACACACTCAAGAGAGCACATAAAGGATTCAAATCCTCTGCAATTTTCCAAAAAGAAACCACTGCCTTATTCCTCCATGATCCTGAGACTTCTCATTTATTCATGATCAAATATCAGGTAAGGGAGTCTTTCTCCCAAACAATTGCTTGTTTTCAGAGTTGCAAAAAATCCGCTGCACACCACTGGGTGTTCCCTTTCCAAGGTAGTGGGCTGAAATGAAACAAGCAAAAGAAAGAAGCCTGATTTTGCTAGAATATTTATATTGTTAGAGATAACCTCGAGAATCTTGAAAACCCTGCGTCGTGACCCACCTTCTGTCCCTGCTTCAGAGAATGAAAGCAATAAAGCGAGCTTCGGAGGCGCAGACCCCATGATTACTGCTGCCTGCGTGGGCCAGCGCTGCAACAGAGCTTTATTTCTCTCCACCTACTTAAGACACCATGCCCTTCCCCTCCTGCCTCCCTTCCGGCAGAAGCCTTTACATTGAAAATTCTGTTTAGTGTTTGATTCCAGAAGAACAGAGCCACATCTGCAGTATCTCACTGGCTTTCCTCAGGTTCTCTGCAAGTTTACAAGATACAAAATAGTGCATGCAAAATCCCTGTAACTATCATTTCCATTTGCAAGAGCAACAAAAAATACAAACTATGAAATCTCACTCAAGCCTACCTCTTTTTATTTCTTCTTAAATACATTTGCAGAAAACCACTTGTTCTGCTCCCTAACTTCTTGTTCATCTTATAGGAAGTCGCTTTTTCTCATCTACTGTCCCTCTGGAATATCAACCTACTATTTATTATTTTTAGAGCAAAGTTGTGAACGCTTCCCATATGTTTTCAGAAATTGCTGTTCCCTGAGGAAAGGCATGTGATACAAGCAGGTGGCCACCCTAGGTGGCTGATTAAGTTTTCCCTGTGTATGGAGGTTGTCTGGGCCAGGAAATGAGAGGCAGGGAAGAGGGGAGGGGACCAGAGCTGTGCTGGGCGAGCTGTACTGTCTCTTGCTTGGAGCCTGAGTGTGTCACCTGGACCCACCTGCTCCGTGAATAGCGACACTTTGAGTTCATCCGGAAGCTATCTCCGGTCTGAACTGTGACTGTCCCTCCCACTCCTGTTTCTCCTCCTCATTCTGTCCATCTGGTTTTCATTTGGCAAACATCTACCCGGTGTCTCCTCCATGTCAGGCATCGAACTAGGTGCTGGGCAAACAGCGGCCATTGATAGATGGGTCCTGCTTTCCAGGAGTGCACAGGTGGCCAAAGAAGATGCAGGAGTGAGCAATTGACGACGTGGGGCCTCTGAGTTGCACCAGTAACAATGCTGAGAGCAACAACTTGCAAGCACCTGCCTCTCCTCCACGTCAGCTGGCCCTAAGCCCTTTGCCTGCCTCTACTCACTTGGACTCAGAACATCCCTCTGAGATAGGATGCTCCTGTCCCATTGCAGAGAAAAGAAAAGAGGCTCTCCCAGGGACGCCCAGTGGACCAGGTAGCTGAACCCTGATTTTTGCTCACCCCTGGGCAGCTCTGAACTGGAGAGCATGCTGCCTCTGGGGACAGGCAAGGGAGCAGGGTTTGACCCTCCAGACCTGCTGTTTCCACCTCTGCCAGCCACACGAATGTAGCTTGTTCATTTGTTTCTGCAAGCAAAGTATGGTGTGCCTACCGGGAGGCAGGCTGTTATGGGGACTTGATGAAAAGTTCACACACATGAATGCATGCAGGAGAAATGAAGGAAAAGAAGTCCCCAGCTGGGTCCACATGCCACTGCACGTACTCAATAAAATGGGGGCTTCTATCACAAAATTTGACCAAATAGGATAGTTTATCATATTTCACTCTGTTGCATGCTTTTAGCTTGACAAGTTAACTGTGTGTGGTATCATGTGGACAAAGCAAAATTGGGGGGTCCTAGAGCAGCCTATTTAGGCCCCAAGTGCCAGTATTGAGGCTGAGAAATCCTGCCTCAGACATACATAAATCAGATAGGAATTGACTTAATTGTTTATCCTTGGTTGGAGACTCTTGGACATTGTCACAATAGAAGAAGCAAGCAGAAAGTTTATCTCTACCCTGTCATTGCACTTCAGCCAGGCTTGCTTGGACTTTCCACTTATGCCTGAGCCCTTTTCCCCAACAAACTTGAGATGGAGTGAGCCATGGGCCACTGCTACCCTCACAATTCAGTTTACATGGGCAACCTAAGTTTTCTTCCTAAACTGTGGTGCCTGTCCTTCACCCCAGAGCTCAGCAGATACACTTCCCAGGTCACGGGTAGGGAGACCTCCTGCCTGATGGCTGAAGGCAGCACATGGTGGGCCGGTAATCCAAAACGAGAGGGAGGTATTTTGTTAAGGCTGTGTTTTGTTAAGCAAGCAAAATGTAAAGCCTCCACCTCTTTAGTGATTGATGAATGACCTTTTAAAGGCCACTGCTAAATGAAGCAATTGAAGAATGTGGAGCAATTAAGGAACTTTTGCAGGGCAGTTCACTTATCAAAGCGATTTAGACACAATTTCAGCTGGAACATTGCCCTGTAAATACCCTAACAACTGTCAAATTATATCCAACAGCCTCCAGGAAGAGATTTCGGGCACATCAGGAAAATGCCACCGTGAAGTTTGAGCAGCAATTGTAGGTGCAGCCGATACTGGCGGCAGGAATTTGGGCAGAACTTCTCCAGGAGCTTCGATCCGCACACTCCCGGAGCCCAGGCGAAGACCCCTTTCTTGCCTTGTGGTTCAAGTATCTGCAGTTCCCATTAGCTTTTTTCAGATGAAAGTCACTGTCTGGAAAGGGGAAAAGCTAAGCGGCACTTGTTCCAGCAAAGTTTCCTTGGAATAGCGACAACTAATGTGCACCAGGTAATTTACAGAAATGGAGCTAAAGCTACCACAGGGCTTCAAACTGAAACACGGGCCCACGTGCTTAGTTGCCTTTTCCTTGTCTTCCTCAGGGCGCTCTGTTTGATGAGGAGGTGCTTAATCCTCACGAGATTGTCCCATCCTCTCAGTTGCTCACGGACAAGGGCTTGTCCAGGTGCGGGACATCCAGAGGCTGTGCCGACATCGCTGGCACGTGGAACAGTGGCTGTGTGCCCAGGCTCCTCCTTGAAAAGCAGTAGCCTATTTCCTGGGGCCCCAACCCTGACTCTCTGGCCCCCATGGGGGAAGCATATTTGCCCTAGAGGTCAGTTTTTAAAGTTCCACCAGCCCAGGACACCGCTGGGCTTGCTCCTCTCCAGCTGGCTGCTGAGCATGTGATTTACAAGGCACTCACTGGACGCCCACGTGGGGGCTGAGGGTCGGGGCTGTGTCCCTTCCGCGGCTGCCCTCATGGGGTGAACTCGGCATCTGCACGATCACACGGGAACAGGAGCGCCAGCCCCCCTCTCGCAGGGTGAGTGGACTGGGGTCTCCCAGCGATGCCCTGACTTCCCTTCCCAGGAACTTTTCAAAAGCAAATGCAAGGGTGGGGTTCTGCTTGCATGGCGAACTCTCTTTCCCTCTCCCCTCCCCGAGAGCTTGCTAATTCCCTAGGCCCTTTCTCACATTTTGCAGTCTTCCAAATCTTTTGGATAACTAGGATCTTTATAAGTGTGCGTGGTCTCCCCCTTAGTGTAATGGGAATAATAGTGCTTATATCATTAGGAGAATGAAGTGAGTTGACACTAAAACACTCTCTCCGATGCTTCCCCAATTTCAGTGCAGGGCGGGCTGGGGAATAGAAATCTGGCTGGAAGGATGGGGGAAGGTATGAAAGATTCATCTAAAAGTGAAGTTGCTGACAAGTTTATTTTACAAGATTTAAGGTACACATATGGTGGAATAGCATGAGTTCTAAAGATGCTTTCATTTGCACCATACTTAAAACTGAAAGAATGTCATTATACATAACAAAGATGATAATTTATTTACAATTGCTCAGAAAGACATCGTATCAGTTTGTTATGCTTCTGGAATACAAATATACCAGAAATAGAATGGCTTTTAAAAAAGGAATTTAATAAGTTACAAGTTTACAGTTCTAAGGCCATAAATATGTGCTAACTAAGGCATTCAGAGAAAGATACCTTGGCTCAGGGAAGGCTGATCTGGAGGGCACTTGGCAAGCGTCCACTGGTCCTTGTTCCCTGTTCTGTAGCTTCCAGCCTCTGATGCTAGCGGCTTCCTCTCTACGCATCTGTGGGTCCACACTCAGCTCCTCTGGGACACAGCTCTGGGTTTCATCTCTTAACTTAGCATCTCCCGGGGTGGAGATTTCTTTTTTTCAGGTTCTGGCTATTTATCTGAGTCCTTGCTTAGCACCTGGGCTATTTCTGTCTCAATCTCCAAATGTCTACTTCCACTGTGCTGCTTCTCCAAAATGTTTCCTCTTTTAAAGGACTCCATAAACTAATCAAAGACCCCCCTGAGTGGGCGGAGTCACATCTCCATCTAACCAGGGTGTCCTACCACAGTTGGGCACACTACATCTTTGTGGAGATAATCTCATCAAAAGGGCTTTCACCCTACAATATTGAACCAGGATTGAAGGACATGGCTTTTCTGGGGTACACAATCCTTTCAAACTGGCACAGACATGAAGATAATTATGAGGCTCTAATGAGCTCTTACTCCATGTACTGTGTCTGAGAAAGGCTTAGGTTTTTGTTGTTTGGGGGCTTTTATTTTGAACTAATTTTAGATTTACATAGGACTTGGAAAAATAGTAAAGAGCACACCCTTTACCGTATACCTTTTACCTGACTTCTCCTAGTGTGGACATTGCACTTAGCCACGGTACACTTATCAAAATGAAGAAATAAGCGTTGGTACCAACATTAATGAGAGTACACAACTGATTCAGGTTTCACCAAGTTTTCCATTAATTCCCTCTTTCTTCTCCAGAATCCCATCCAAGATACCACTTTGCATTTTATCAAGTTGTTCTTTGGTCTTCTCTGGGCTGTAAGATCTCCTGATCTTTCCTTGGTTTTCATGTCTCTCAAATCAGGTTGTTGGTTACTTTTCAGAATCTTCAGATAGTTCCCATCTGTAATGTTTCAAGCTTTTAATTTAATCAGAGGGAGAGAGTGGCTGTGTGGGTTTACTCCATGAAACCCTTCCTTTCTTTGTTCAGGTCTTCAAAATATACTACACAGTCCCTTTAACACCCCCTGTTCTACAAAGGGAATGTGTTAGCAATCTGGTTCCAGAATTAAAAGAGATACAGAAAATTCAGCAAATGCAATGAAGTGAAAGGTGCATTTTTTATTGGAAAGAGTGTAAAATAGTCATGTGTGTTTTTTTCTGAGGAATGTTAACATTCGGGTCATATCTGCTGAGGAAAGCAGAAGGAAGTATCCTGCTCTAAATTTGTCTTCTGGGATGGCCTCTTGGTCACAAGGGATTCTACCCAGCTCTCAATAAAATATGAATTAGAGGATGCATAATTGACATGTAAGACAGAGGATATACTGCTAGAATAGTACTCAATCGAAAATATATTTTCCATGTGATAAATTGCCCCAAGGACATGTAAAAGCTGATGTTATAAGATAATATAGCAAATACAGAAAAGTGAAAATCATAGTTGGGTTTGATAGTGACAAAATGGATGCCCCAAGGCCCAAATTTACAAATGTGTAATTGTTGGCAATGGATCAATTATTGCTAGATATAGCTACACACACACACGGGTGCTCACTCCTAAAAACCATTCAATACAAAACATTTCTATATAAATGTTATTTTTGTTAATGAAAAGTAGAGTTTGGTGGATAATGCACATAATTATTTCATGCGACAGCAAATAAAAGCAATTAGCTGACAGAAACGAATAAGCCCACGCTGAATAGAGGACCCCGCTTCCTTCCCCCAGTTAGAAGCTTAGACTGGACAGATGAAATTGAAAAAGGAAACAGACTTCAGCAAATTTTAAAACTAGATGTCTTGAGCCTCTCCTGCTGCTGTGGCTGCTCCAGGTCCCCTCCCCAACCATGGAAATGGCTGTTCTCTGCAGGACAAATCAGTAATGAATTTAAGTATTTTCTTGGGACGCTAGAAAAATACAAATGCAACACAGACCCCCACACATGCAATTTAAATCACCATTCCACAGCAAACGTAAAAAAATAAATGACCCGTTTATACTAAAGTAAACTCACGGTCTTTATCCTGAGATTTAAAAGCTTGTTTACCAAATGAAATGTTATCTTTTCAATATAGCATATTGTCAGAAATATGAGATCTGATTTAAGAATGCAGACCCTGATATCTGAGGTTGAGACCTACCTGTCTGTCCTCAGTTAGGCTGGAAAACTTTGGAGGAGAAAAGTTTTCTTCCTTATCAGCTCAGAGGGGCAGACTGATAAGCTGTCATTTGCAAGAGTTAATGAGAGTCGAGGGCAGGACGCCTGGCACGTGCTCTCAGGGCTGCACCGGGCCTTGACGAACACTCCCACAGGAAAGCATTTGCCCTTTCATTCATTTAGATTAATTAATTACAAGACATCGATCAGATAACCCCCGTGTGCCACACACCACCTACAGAGCAGACAGACTTTTGCGAGTTCATGTTTAGTTTCAAGCTTTCCACCACACAGTCACATGGCAAAAGGTTCCTTGGCCAAGTAGAAACTTAGGAACAAAAGAAAAGTCTTCAAAATGTTGATAGTATGTGTGCAGAGCGCTGAATTAATCTTAGTTTATAGCACATTGTGATTTTATGTGTTTGTGTGTCCCTCTTTCCCCTGTACCTCTCTCCCACGTCCTCCCAACTCACTAGCAGCCCATCCCACACTTAATGCCAGCCTTCTCGCAGAATGTAGATTGTTATTTTGTGGGTGTGTTTCGTCCTCTAGAAATGGTATTAGGAGATAGTCCATATCTCTCTGATGTTACGTATTCCACATTGTTTCTAGCTCTCGCCATGTGGCAATGGGGCCCATTTCACCCGCTCCGTGGTGTTCGCTGACTGTATTTTACCTGCTCACGTGGTTGTGTTTTGCTCGGATGACTTCTCTGGGATGTGTATCCAGGAGTGGGTGCCTGGTTCTGAGCATACTCATGTAAGTCATTTGGCTAAGCAGTGCCGGGCTGCTCTCAGAGGTTCTGCGTTCCCAGCGCCCGAGTGTGTCTGCACGCCCCACCCTCGCCAAACTGGGTACTGCCAGTGCTTTAATGTTTGCCTGTCCATTAGGTTTGCATTAAATAATGTTTAGATAATTACTAAACATTGTGAGCTTCCTTTTCTATGCTTGGGTTATTGGGAATCGCCGTCTGTAAACCAGCCGCCCGAAACCTTGCCCTGTTTTCTACTAAGGGGAATGCTATTTGTTTCATTCTGTTTTACAGGAGTTTCTTTTTCTTCCACATAGAAATCTTTTTGTTAGTTTTAGATTTTGTAAACATCTTCTATGACTTTTCTACTAACTTTATCTGGAGTGTTTTTTTCTTCAACAAAAGAAATACCTAGCTTCTCGATTTAATATCATCAAATTCATCCTTTTTATTTATCTGACAGTTTGTGGGTTTAGCTTTTGTTTAAAAAGTCTTTTTGTTCCTCTCAGTCACAACGATACTCTCTAAAATTTTCTTGTATTAATTTCATAGTTTTACTTTTCAAACTTCGGGATTTAACCCACCTGGACTCAACCTTTTGATGTGGTGTGAGGCAGGGACCCAGTTTTAATTTCCTCTATAAAGTGAGCTAGTTTTCCCAGGGCCATCCACTAAGCAGAGCATCCATTCCCTACTGAGTCATGCCACTTTCATCGACATGTGTTTAGTTTCTGTACATGCACAGGCCTACCTCATGGCCCAATGCTTGCTTATGAATATGAGAAATGGATTCTCTGCTGCTCTCTTTCCAGATGCTCATGATCATTCAGCCACACAGCCCCATGGTATCAACTCAAGGAAACAAGGACGACAGTGATGGTAGAACTGATATAGTGTCTCCCACCCTGAGTTCCCCCACGACTCCTCCTCTCCCATTCCTGGACTTGCAGCATAACTGAGCAACCCTAGCTGGGTTAACATGCTCACACATGTCCATTTTTGTGTCTCCCCTTTCTGCAGGCCTGGAGTATGGGCTTTGTGTTACTCATTTTTATAGTCCTACAATCGAGTACAGGACTCTGCATTTAGAAGGCAATTAGTAATTGTTTGACTATCTAATTTATAAATTCAGTCATTCATTTTCCATTGTGCACAGTAGAAGGAAACAAATGAGTCAACACAGAACTGTATCATGCTTCCTTGGGGTTAGAAAAATGGTGAACAACCTGATGAAAGATGTGAAAAATCACATAGGAAAAAATAGGCCCACACACTTCAGGCAATGTTAGTGGATTCACAGATTCTTCTTCACCCAGTGAATCATAGGCTGAAGTTCAAACTCTAGCATTAAAGCAAAGCAATAACCTGGCCAGCCAGCCACCTTCCCAGCATTGATGGAATAAATTTTCATTCCTTGCTCTCTTCTTATCTGAGAAACAGAAATAGAGAACAATGATTAAAATATAATAATAATAGGAACTGTCATTGATAACACTTACTGAGTCTTTACTATTTGACAGATATTTTGCTAGGCATTCTATAACCATTATCTCATTTTACAACAGTCTTCATAGACTTCCACGTACAGCCACGATTAAGTAATTGATACCAGATTCTGCCTATGTCATAAACAGCTATAAAATCAGATAAAATGAGAGGTGCCACTGAATAAAAGTATAAGCAATTAGTTGGTCAAACAATGAACAATGGTTGGCACTGGACAATGATCCTTGAGGGAGGGCAGGCACACAGGGTGAGCCCCCATCTACCCAAGTTTCTCCTCAGAGCAGACGTGTTCTACAAAATGGCCCAAAGAGGTGGAGCTTGGCTGTCTGGTTGAGCTGAGGAAACAGAGTGTGGTGGTCAGAGCTGCTGAAGCAGTTGGAGTTTGCATGGCAGGCAACCCGGGGGAGCAGCAAAAAGGGAGAATCTCAGACATACACAAGAGGGTGCTCCACAATTCCTTGGCCACTTGCTCAGTTGCACATGCACTTGCACGGATGAGGCTTGGGAGAAAGCTATGCTGCACAGAAGAGTTTGAAACAGAGAATGCAAAGTGAAAGAAGGAATTTCAGAATGGTCATAAAGAGAAACTCAACTTACAAATCCAGCACACTCTGCAAAACCCTACCTAAGTTAAATACAAAGAAAAGCAGAACTAACTAGATCACAGTCAACCTGCTAAAAACCAAAGATAAAGAAAAAACTGTAAAACCACAAGAGAAAAACAAAACATTACATACAGGAGAACAATAATACAAATTATGGCTGACTTTGTATTAAAAACAATGGGACCCAGAAGACAATGAAATAGCATCATTAGAGTGAGGAAAGAAAAAACACCAACTCTGAATTCTATATCTAGCAAAACTATCCTTCAAAAAGAACACCAAATACGGCTCTTTTCATAAAAATTAAAGTTGCAAGAAACTCATTGCCAGCTGAATAAGAAATGTAAGAGAAGTTCCTTGGACTAAAGGGAAACAATACCAAATACAAACTCTGATATACAGGAAAAAATTTAAAAAACTTAAAATAGTAGATATACAAAAGATGAGATTTTTTTTTTACTCTTTCCCTTGTAGCTTAAAAAAAAAATCTGACTGGCAGTTTCTTACAAAATTAAATGTACCATATGCCCCAGCAATTCTAACCCTAGATATATACTGTTCTGGTTTGCTAGCTGCCAGAATGCAACACACCGGAGATGGACTGGCTTTTAATAAAAGGGGATTTATTTTGTTAGTTCTTCAGAGGAAAGGCAGCTAACTTACATCTGAGGTTCTTTCTTATGTAGGAAGGCACAGGATGGTCTCTGCTGGCCTTCTCTCCAGGCCTCTGGGTTCCAACAGCTTTTCCCAGGGTGATTCCTTTCTGCATCTCCAAAGGCCTGGGCTGAGCTGCGAGTGCTGAGATGAGGAATGCTGAGCTGCTTAGGCTGTGCTACGTTGTGCTCTCACTTAAGCACCAGCCAATCAAGTCAACTGTCATTCATTGCAGCAGGCACGCCTCCTAACTGACTGCAGATGTAATCAGCAACAGATGAGGTTCAAACGCCATTGGCTCATGTCCACAGCAACAGAACTAGGTGCCTTCACCCGACCAAGTTGACAAGTAAATCTGACTACCACATATACCAAAAGGATATGTAAATATATGTCCACAAAAGGATATGTATGAATATGTTTATAATGATATTATTCAAAATAACCAGAAACTGGTATTAACTCTATGGTCTAAAACATCCACCGAGACAGGAAGGCAGGACAAATGGGGCTTTCCTCGTGAGTCTTTCTTCTCTCAAGGTCCACTGTCCAGTGCTGTCCATTGTTCACTATCTGACCAATCAATTGCTCATGCATTTGTACAATTTCATATTATGCAGTGATTTAAAAAAAAATGAACTGCTGATCACATAGCTAAGAAGCCAGACATAGAGGCTACATGTTTGCTTCCATATTCCAGGTCCATCAATCTCTTTCCCCTTCCTTAAGAGACCTAAGTTTTTTTCTGAGCTGAACCCCTATGCACAGGGTTCCCTCTGAGTAACATCCTTCTTCCTCTGTTTCTCTTTGCTGGTTCTGTTTCCATCCCTGCCTGGCTGCTGCTTTGTCAATGAAACCTTCTTGACTTAACCAATCTAAATCATCCCATTCCCTCTGTTGTAATCTACCATATATTTAATTTAAAGCACGTATCACCACGAACAATTTTATACTTTTTCCTATAATTATCTATTTAATGTTTATCTTCCCCAGTAGACCTTAAGAGTCTTGAGTATAGGACGCTACTCAGTTCATATGACAATGTTTGACATGTTGTGGGGATTGAGCTAATGTTTGCTGAGAAATGCACTGTATAAAGGAGAGATGTGAAGAAATGAGGGATGGAGAGAGTTAGGAAGGAAAGGAGGACGATGTCTTTGATTTTCTGGAAAAGATGATGGAAGGCATCTTACAGAATGCATTATATGGTTTATGACTTAGAGCAAGTAAGTGCCACACAGGCTCTTGGCCTGAATCGGGAGTCCAGTTCTCCAGCCAGAAGCCAATATTCCTAGGTCTAGAGAGTCTACAAATGATCTAAATTTTATGAAATACTCATGGGACCTTCAACTAGATGATCCAAGGAGGTTCTCCTCAGAATTTCCTCCCAGGTGCTGGAATGGGGAAAATGAATGGATTTTCAATTTGTTTTGGTTTCAAGATCATGTCAATGATCTTGATATAAAGATGTTTTCATGTCTTGATCGATGGTCAAGTTATAAAAAGAAGGTATGGAGGCTGTGGCTTTTTGAATAAGAAGGTGGATATGACTGTCATGTAGCTTGATAATTTATGGCAATCCCATGCTTGTGGTGCCACCACCATCTCTGCTGTTCTGATTTTTTTCTGGAAGAGAATGGTGTCTGGGTGGCTGAGCAGCATACCTCACATATCCAGGATCCAGTGTGGCTCCGGGAATGACCATGGCCACCCCAACTGGGATGGTGGGAGGTGGAGGAGGATAACAGTGATGAGTGAAGCCTCTCAAGTCAGATGGACTGAGCCCATGTCTGTCACTTACTGGTTGGACGAGTTACTCAGTGACCACAGCTTCAGTTTCCACACCTGTGAAAGGGGAGGATCCAGGGAGCTGATATGCATGTAGTTCTTGGCATATGGTACCTGCCCAACAAGTGCTGCTTCAGCCATTCCTTCCCAATCTCTTGATTATTCTTATGATAATGTTTAATTCTTTACTAATTTCAGACTGACTTAGGACCAGATCTTGGCTCTGCCAGTTCCTACGTATGCTTCCCAGGGAGGGATGTTTACCTTTTGGAGCCTCTGCCGCCCCATTTATAAAATGGAGATAACTAACTCACAGGTAGTAAAAAGGAATTAGAATAAAACTTCTCACCTTCCCCATACCACAGCGCCTCACTGTCCTGAATTCTCTCCTATCCTTATACTTTGCCTTCCTCTATCCCTACAGTCCTTGTTCTTGCTGCAAATAGACCTGGGAACTGACTCATCCAGTGTCGTCTGTCCAAGGTCATTCCAGCAATGCCCTGTCTGCATCAATTTTCCTTCTCTAATGAATCATTCCATTACTTTTAAGAGTAAAATGCTCCTTTGACCTCATGCTCTTCCTAGCTATCACTTTGTCCTTTTCTTCCCCCTTTAAGTAACAATCCTGTACAATGTCTAGATATCTTGTGTCAATTCTTCTCCTTTTCCACTCCAAACATCCCCTACCTGGAGTGAGTCCGGGTTTCTCAGGGATCAATATTTTTACAATCTATTTTATTTTTAAGATAAAATACATAATCTATTTTATTTTAAGATAAAGATACATAATTATAAATACGAAATTAGATATAAAACAAAATATTTAGTTAGGATGAGAAAGTAAATCATAGCAACTTTCAAATTATAGAAAACTTGCAAATATTCTAATCATCACAAAATCCAGAAAAAATAGCATTCAGATTTTTTATTTAACTGCCTGACACTTCTATAATACTTTTCTCTCTGCATTTTTCTTTGCATAATCTTTGATTACCTGTTCATACAATGTGAAGTTTTTCTTTGGAGAAAATAGAATGGTAATTCAGACTTTCCTCTATCATGGCTGATCAAAATATGGTTTTCACTGTAAAGAATTTATAAAAATTTCTTTTCACGCCCCAACTCATTATTGGTAATATTATGTAAACTTTTAGAATTATTGTCAAATTTGGGGAAAACTCTCTCATGCTCCTGTCATATAGTCTTCTAACATTTGGAAGAGTTTTCCAGACTGCCTTCTGGCTCCATGCATTTCAAATATTGTTTCTCCGCCACTCCCTGCCCA
>PVIY010019314.1:0-46023 GCA_004026745.1 Myrmecophaga tridactyla
CAACCCCCACCCCCAACCCCCACCCCGTGGTGTTCTGGTCATGCACACACGAGGGCCGGCCCCCTAGACCACAACACACCAGGGCCCCATCCCACAACCCACATACCCACACATCCACATTCTCCCCGCCTCCAGGTGCCCACACATTTGTGCACTGAGCCATGCACCCCATCCCCCCACACAAATGTGCACAGTTGCCCCACCACCCAGCACAAGCACCCTACTCCCACACCTGACAGGTGCTCATGGGTGAATCTGTGCTGCATAGCCCCTGTCCTGAACACACATGCCCACCTACTCCCACTGCCTCTACACCTGCGAACCCATGTCAGGGTATGGCTCATCCAATGACATCCCTCCAACCCATGTTCCACAACCTCGCTAACCTGTTTCCAACCCAACACACTTCCATATCTACATCCAGGGCCCTCTGGACCCCTCCCCCTGTACAAGGACACATCCGCAGCCTGTCCCCGGGTGCTCCACCTTCTGTGCCACCTGCCCTACATCCTGATACCCATGGACCCTAAGCTCCACACACCCACCCACATCCTAACTGCACACCAGCCCCGGTGCATCCATACAGTCTCCTCATCCACCTTCCACCACGTTCTAGCTCTGTGTTCTCCACACCACACCCTGCTCCTGAGCTCCAAGTTCTGCCTGAGCTCCAACCCATACCCTTGTCTCCCACAGTGCACCTCCACAACCCTGCAACCCACACCCCATGTTCACAGGCACCAGCACAGCATCCCCAGCCATTGCCTATACCTGTGCTGCAATGGATCACCACACCGTTGTGCTCTGCTCCATGCCCTGCATCCTAGTCCACATTCATCCTGCAACTATAAAGCTTTAGACTACTGAAGGAAATCAATTTCCAAATTAAACCTATCAAAATATTTATATGCATCAAAGACAACAGAAGATCATTAAGCATATCATTAGGCAGACAGATATAGACCAGCCTAATAACCAAATTAAAACACTAGGGACACAGACTTTGGAAAAACTAATCAAAGATGCCCTGTGCCCTCCATCCTGCTCCACATCCTTCTCACAAATATAAGCCTTTACACTATTGAAAGAAATCAGCTTCCAAAGTAAACCAATGAAGATATTTAAATGCTGCAAAAACAACAGGAGATCACTAAGCATATTGTGATGCAGACAGATATAGCCTAGCCTAACTACCAAATTAAAACACTAGAGGAGACCCAGACATTGTGACAAATAATCAAAAATACTTGTATAACTCTACTGAGTAAAATAAATGGGATGGCTGATGACATAAAGGAGATTAAGAAGACACTAGAAGAGAATAAAGAGGAATCTGAAAGAATAAATAGAAAAATAGCAGATATCATAGAGATTAAAGATACTGAAGACGAAATAAAAAATATATACTCAAAACACACAACAGCAGATTTGGAGAGGCAAAAGAAAAAATAATTGAACTGGAGGACAAGACAATATTTCGAACACTCGAAACAACAAATGGTAAAAAAAGATGGAAAAATTTAAACTGGATTTCAACAAAATGATGGGCAAAACAAAGTACACAAATATAAGAATCACTGATGCCCCAGAAGAAGAGAAGAGTAAAGGGCTAGGAAGATTAGTTGAGGGTATAAGGGGAGGAAATTTCCCAACACTTATACAGGACATAAATATGCAGATCAAAGAAGCCCTATGAACTCCAAATAGAATAAATCCAAATAGGTCTTCCCCAAGACACATACTAATCAGTCTGTCAAATGTTAAAGCTAACTAAGATATTCATTTTTGGTGGTTCTAAGTGTATTGTTTGTTTTCTTAAATAAAAAAAAAATAGCAACTAAAAGAATCAAGTACCTAGGAATGAACTTAACTAGGGACATAAAGGACTTGCACATAGAAAACTATATAACATTGCTAAAAGAAATCAAATATCTAAATAGGTGGAAAGGCACTCCCCACTCACAGATAGAAAGGTTAAATATAGTTAAGAGGTCAATATTGATTTACAATATTGAACTACAGATTCAATGTAATACCAATCAAATTGCAACAACCTATTTTGAAGATCTGGAAAACTTAGTTACCAAATTCATCTGGGAAGGAAAGAGACCCTAAATAGCTAAAAGCATCCTAAAAATGGAGACTGATGTAGGAGGATTAAGACTTCCTGATTTTAAAGCTTTTATAAAGCCACAGTGGTCAAAACAGCATGACCAAAACAAAGACAGAAGTATTGACCAACGGAATCAAATCAAGAGTGCAGAAATATATCACCAAATCTAGGTCAATTGATTGGGGGCAAGGCCCCCAAATCCACTGAACTGGAACAAAATAGTCTTTTCAATAAATGGGCATAGGAGAATTGGATATCAGTCACCAAATGAACGAAAGAGAACCCTTACCTTACACCTTATACAAAAATTAACTCAAAGTTGATCAAACACCTAAACATAAGAACTAGTACCATAAAGCTTCGAGAAGAAAATGTAGGGAAGATTCCTTGAGACCTGTAATAGGAGGTAGTTTCTTAAACTTTACATCCAAAGCACAAGCAACAAAAGAAAAATAGATAAATGGGAGCTCCTCAAAATCAAATGCTTCTGCACCTCAAAAGACTTTCTCAAAAAGGTGAATAAGCAGTCCACTCAATGGGAGAAAATATTTGGAAATCACACACTGGACAAAGGTTTGACATCCTATATACATAAAGAAATCATACAACTCAACAACAAAAGAACAAACAACCTAATTATAGAATGGTCTAAAGATACGAATAGGCATTTTTCTGAAGAGCAAATACAGATGGCTCAAAAGCACATGAAGAGATGCTCATTTTCATTGGCTATAATCAAGACTACAATGAGATACCACCTCACACCTATAAGAATGGCTATTAAGCAAACAGGAAACTAAAAATGTTGAAGAAGATGTGGAGAAACTGGGCCACTTATGCACTGCTGGTGGAAATGTATAATGGTACAGCCACTATGGAAGACAGTTTGGTGGTTCCTTAGGAAACTAAATATCGAGTTCCCCTATGACCTGGCAGTAGCACTACTTCATATATAATACCCAGAAGAGCTGAAAGCAGTGACACAAACAGACATTTGCACACTGATGTTTATAGCAGCATTATTCACAATTGCCAAAAGAGGGAAACAAACCAAGAGCTCATCAACAGATGAGTGGTTAACAAAATGTGGTATATACATATGATCACATATTAACAGTAAGATGAAATGACATTCTGAAGCATATGACAAGATGGATGAGCCATGAAGATGTAATGCTGAGTAAAATAAGCCAGACACAAAAGGATAGATAATGTATGACTCCACTTTTATGAGGATGGTATAGGTAAAATCAGAGGCTTATAATACAGAATATAGGGAACTTAGAGATATACTGAAACTAGAGATAAGTGAACAGTTAGTTAATAAGGTTGAACTTAAATGTAAGGGAATAGATAGAAGTGAAGGCAGTTCACTAGTGGATCTATAATTAATACTACCATATTGAAGGTGAACATAATTGACAGGGGTTGTATAGACTTTGTGTCCCACTGATTAACACTACAAATATAAATAAATTCTTGCATGAACTACTTCAAAAGTATGATTCTTGTACAAAGAGTGTTTAAGTTCAGAGTGCAGGGGAAAACTCCTATTGCATGCTATGGGATATATTTAACAGGAAAACATCAGTAGTACCACAGCAACACTAGGGGTAAATAATGGGGGGAAGGACAAGAGTTTGGGGGGGGGGTTAGATTTCCTATTTGGTGAGGGTGTGTTTATTGGTTTTCTTTCTCTTGGGAATTTAGTGAAGTTATCTAAAATTGAGAGTGTTGATGGACTGTGGACTTTGGGCCTTATGTATGATGCCTAATGAATGCAGGTGGCTGAAGGATGCTATGACTGAGAAGTAGATTGGTGAACTATGGTGTATACATCTGATAGAATATTGTGCTCCTACAAAATGGAATGAAGTTGTGCATACAACTTTGTGAATGAAACTGTGAGGCAAAAATAAGTCAGAAACAAAAGAACAATTATTGTGTGGTCCCCTTTAACAAATGCTTATAAGAAAACAGGGGCTTAAATTGTATAGCAGTCACATTTAGTCTGGAGTGGTAATTATTTCTGGATGTTGAGAGGCTATTTTATACATGTATAACCTGATATTTAGAGATAAGAAAAAGCTGGTCAGGTTGGGATTGAGGTAATTCAGAACACCAGGATAATGAAGACATTGTCTATATTTTAGAACTTCACCTACTCTTTGAGACCAAGGGAAGAAAGTTTTATTTTGTCCGGAACCTAAATTATCTGTAGCACATAATCTAACTCAACCTGTCTGGATAGCTCATTTTATTTATTTATTTATTTATTTTGTATTTATTAAACATAACATAAAAACACAAACATTCTTATCATATGATCATTCCCTTCTTGATATATAATCAGTAACTCACAATATCATCACATAGTTGTATATTCATCATTTTGATCATTTCTTAGAACATTTGCATCAATTCAGAAAAAAAGAAATAAAAAGAGAACAGAAAAAAATTCATACGTAATATACCCCTTACCCTTCCCTCTCATTGATCACTAGCATTTCAATCTACTAAATTTATTTTAACATTTGTTACCCCTGTTATTTATTTATTTTTAATCCATATGTTTTACTCATCTGTCGATAAGGCAGGTAAAAGGAGCATCAGACACAAGGTTTTCACAATCACACAGTCACATTGCAAAAGCTATATCATTATATAATCATCTTCAAGAAACACGGCTACTGGAACACAGCTCTACATTTTCATGCAGTTCCCTCCAACCTCTCCATTACACCTTAACTAAAAAAGATGATATCGATATAATGCATAAGAATAACTTCCAGGATAACCGCTCAACTCTGGAATCTCTCAGCCATTGACACTTAATTTTGCCTCATTTCACTCTTTCCCCTTTTGGCCAAGAAGGTTTTCTCGATCCCTTGATGCTGAGTCCCAGCTCATTCTAGGATTTCTGTTCCACATTGCCAGGAAGGTCCACACCCCTGGGAGTCATGTCCCACATAGAGAGGCGGAGAGCAATGCGTTTGCTTGTGATGTTGCCTGAGAGAGAAAGGCCACACCTGAGCAACAAAAGAGGTTCTCTAGGGATGACTCTTAGGCTTAATTTTATGTAGGCTTAGCCTATCCTTTGCGGGGTTAAGTTTCATGTGAACAAACCCCAAAGCTTATTGCTTTGGTTGTCCCCACTGCTTGTGAAAATATCAAGAATTCTCCATTTGGGGAAGTTGAATTTTCCCCCTTTCTCACCACTCCCCCGAGGGGACTTTGCAAATACTTTTTTATTCACTGTTCAAATCACTCTGGGATTTAGCGAAGCATCACTCTGGACAAACCTACAAAATCTCATGCCCTACTCAAGTTTCCATGTACTGTGGTGTTCATTTAAGCTGTCCACATAAGTTATATTAGGAACTGCACTAGTCAAAATATAAATTTTGAACCAAATAAACATTTTTGCTTTAGTCTCACACCTAAGTTAAAGTTTTAAAACATTAATTACCATCTATTTTCAACACCCCGAAGTATTGACATTTCTTTGTCCTTCCTCGTGCAAAACATTTTAAAATTTGTACATTTAGTCACTACTGCATAGCTCATTTAAACAATCAGAACACAACACAGGGAAGCCAGAATAAGAGTGTGGGCCTTTAATTCTGTATAGCTTAATGTAATTCCTGGATACATCCCAGAGCATATTAAGCAGATAGTCAAAAAGTATTGGCAAAGTCCCTTGAGGGGTAGGTGAAAAAATATGGAACTTTTTCTTCAGGAAACTCCTGACACTGTGTCAAACATTAGGCATGCTCAAATCAATAGGCCAAGCCTTGATCTGGAGGCCTGCTCTTATGAAGGTTATGTATGTAGAGGCATGCCTAAGACTTACTTCAGGAACACCACTTTTGTTGCTCAGATGTGGCCTGTGTCTCTAAGCTCAACTCTGCAAGTGAAATCAGTGCCCTCCACCCTACATGGGACATGTCATCCAGGGATGAAAGTGTCTCTGGTGGCGTGGGAGGGATGAGTCTGGCTCTGGCACCGTGGGATCAACAATGCCATCCTGACCAAAAGGGGGAAAGGAAGTGTAACAAATAAGGTATCATTGGCTGAGAGAGTTCAAATGGAGTAGAGAGGTCACTCTGGAGGTCACTTTAACGCAAGCTTCAGTTAGACATTGTTACTATCATAACTTGCCAAGCCCAACCCAAACCATTCCAGGAGATCCTAAAGAACACTGGGGTAATATATAAGATTCTACAAATGGTCCATGTACAAGGGCAACTTTCCAGAAACCTACAACCTCCAGATGGGTCCCTGGACAGGATAGGTTCTGGAACGTAGAGGGATTAGTCTCTCCAGAACATCAGCTAGTTCCATCTCCCTACCCCATATTACTGACAGCCCCTTCCAACATGAAAAAGTTAGAATGGGCATAGCCCAAATACCCCTAAAGAGTGGGACAGAAAGACCAAAGGTGATGGCAGAGTTATACAGAGAATGTAGTGTTTAACAAACAAGTATGATTGGCTGAATCATTATACTAATATTTCTTTTAGTCTTAGGTACCTTAGAACAGCTAGAAGTAAAAACCTAAAATAAGAGTATTGAAACCCACACCAAACTCTGAAACTGCTCTACAGCTAATTGTTGTGCTGTGCTTTGAAATTTATTACTTGACTGTATATATGTTATTTTTCACAAGAAAAGAAAAAAAGTCAATTGTGATGATAAAAAAGAGATATTTATTCCTTTTAGCCTCCAATGTTCTGGAGCAGCTAGAAGGAAAAATCTGAAATAATGGTATGGTAGCCCATGACAAACTCTGGGTTCTGTCCTGTAAGTACTTGTTGAAGAGTGCTTTGAAAACCATTGCTTTTTCCTTTCTTTGTTTTGTATATATGTTATCTCATACAATTAAAAAAAGTTAAAAAAAAAAAACAAACATGTTTTTCCTGGGTACATATAGCTTCAAACCACCACACATGCTAGGTGAAGAAAATCTATGCTTTCTAAGGCATCCAATTCTTTACTATATTTAAAGACTCAAACTTTGTCTCAGATGAACTAAGAAATGAAGCAGTAATTTCCAAACCTGGTAACAGGGTGATGGGTTAAAGAGCGCAGTATGCGACTAACTTGGGGTATACAGATTACATAGCTCATCCTTGCCCAGTATGCTATAAAGAGACAAAGGCATAGCAATGCAAAAAGTGAAATATAGGAGAGAGAGATCAGAACAGCTCAGGAATTTTTTTCTTGCAACTTGGAATTTTCTCTTACAGCTATACCTATATATTTGGCTATGGTCGTTCATTTGCTGATGGGGTTTTAAAAATCCCAAATATCATTGTGGCTATTTTTACCATCACTGAGCAATAACCAAATAAGAATTTATATAAGATGCAGCTTTGTATACACAGCAGTGTCCATCAATGATGCACTGCTTCCAACCCCAAAGGAAGACTCAAAAAAAATGTAGGACTGGATTTAATTCATGAGACAAATCTTGAAATAGGACTACATCTTGTATAGAGTGTCTAGTGGTACAGAGTAAAACAGCAAATGTAGTTTCCCTTCTTAACTGCCCCAGGCCTGTAAAGGCCCATTTTCTCAGCCCTTGGTTCTGGAAGAAACAGTTTTTTTCTGAACCCAAACCCTAGATTTTGGCTTTTGAAAATTTAACTCCCTTTCCCCAAACCCCAGTCATCCCCTTCACACTTTCTCACTTCCCACTACCATCAGGTCTAACATACACATGCTTCTTACCTGCCTCATGCTTCCAAGTGTTGGATCCATCTTTGTTCTTACAGCAACAGGCCTCAGCCCAGGCCTTTGCTCCTTGATCTGCTCTGGCTGGGCCTGGGGTGGATAAATGCACAAAATCATACAATTTCAGAAAAAAAAGGCTGACTACTGTCATTTGCATTTACCACATGCTCTAGCTTATAGGCTCAGTACCACAGAGAGACTTGGAAAGAAAGTACACTTTCCTCTTCATGGTCCCATCTCTGGCCACGGAAGACCTACAAGGCTGATGAAGTTAACTTTCCTACAAGTCCTACAGGTCTTGGGACAAGGAAATCATACCCAAGACATACAAATTTGTACACTAGAATGCCAGTTATTGCCTTATGATGCTACTGTCAAGAAGATTAAAAACTTGTATCAACTGACTTGGAAATTGTCTTCCCCATTAGAAAAACTATTTGGAAAAATGACCAGTGATTTTTTTTTTTAGTGACTATAGAGCCAAAATTAAGAGAATGGGAGTTTGTTTTTTTTAATTGCAGTTTTATTGAGATACACTCACATACCATACAAACCATCTGAAGTATACAATCACTGGTTCACAGTATCATCATGTAATTGTGCATACATCCCCATGATCAATTTTGGAACATTTTCACTTCTCCAGAAAGGAAATAAAAATAAAAAATAAAACCCAAATCCTCCCATACCCCTTATCCCTCCCCTCCACCCACCCATTGACCCATAGTATTGGTGTGGTACATTTGTTAACTGTTAATGAAAGAATATTAACATATTGCTGTTAACCATAGTCCATAGTTTGCAAAAGGTACATTTCCCCCCCATATTCATCTATTATTTTTTTTAGCTATCTTTGTTTATTTTAAATCTATATATTTTGTTCATCTGTAGAATGGGTGGTTTTTAAGGTGTATTCTAGGATTAAGACAGGACCTAGTGACTTTCCTTTGCCTCTGGAACTCAATTTTTTAGTAATCTGGATTAGATATGTATGCCACAAATCAGGAGTTCTCATCTCCATGGATTCTCATGGTTCTTTCTCTGAGCACTCTTCTGTTGTAGTATCTATGGATACAGCATCTTTGGGGATTTTAGCATAAATTTTGCCTTGGAAATTAGACTATCCATACAAAATCAATAATCTTGCAATGCCTGAAAAGTACTAGGTTGAGTAAAGAAGAGAAATATATGACGCATGTATATATGTATATAAGTAACATGAGATAAACTAAATATCCCTGAAAATATTTATGAAATATAGAATTAAAAGTAGCCTTTCTTTGTTTAGGATTCTTTTGAAAAGAAAACGGTTTATAGAATTATAAATGAATAACAATTTATAAATCATTATTCGAGCTGCTTCGTATGCAAGGCACCTGTCAATGAGATTGGAGAATGTTTCATTTTTCATTTGGAATCTAATTTGGAAGGTTTTCTGTTTAGGAAATCCCAGTAGGAACGTGATAGGTATAAATATCTACCAAGTCATACTGAGTGCTTACTCAAAGATTCTCTTTCTTCCAATTATCTAGGGAAAAGGAGCTTTCGGAAACAAGAAAAGTAGAGGAGAATGCATAAGGTGACTTGTCCTGTGGACTCCACATGTGAAGACATCAACTAAACACATCTTTTCATTAAGGATCAAATGTCCTTTTCTGACACAGTTCTTGTGTAAGGGTAAGTTGGCCAGCTTTCAAAATGAACACTAATGGAAGAATATCCACAGATCGTTTTGAATAAAATGATCCCTTGTGGATATATTGCCAGGCTTTGTACCATAGGACAGTGTAACCAGAGGCTTAGGACCTGGCTAGAGCCAAAACAATGAACAATAATTATGCTCACTGGGCACTTAATGCATATTACAGAGTCAGTCTGGTTCTCTCTTCAGGGAATTTAACTCAGAGATGGGCACAGCTAATGGAGATGAACAGAACCTGACTGATGTAGATAAAACGCAGTAAAAAGAAGCCTGAAGGCCATAAGGCTAACAGTATTTTCAGTGACAGCAGAAGAAGTAATAGCAGTAGAGGCAAAGTGCTGAGTCACCAAATATGATGGGACTCTCTAGTAAAGAGCCAACAGTGGGTCCTTGGTGGAGGCTCCAGTAACTGCATCCAAACTGATAATCTGGCTGTGTGATTGCTGAGACTACTTTTAATTTTTTCTGCTTTTAAAAAATTCTTTTTCTAAAATGTCTCAGTTTTAGCACTGTAAATCCTAATCCTAGAAAAGTCCTCAGTCCCAGGCAAAACTGGGATTGGTGCCTATATCTGTATATTTCCTTTTAGTAGTTCTGTTTGTCTGAGTTTAAGAAGCACAAGCACTGATAGCTTTTAAGATCCTCTCTTATTCGGTATTCTCTGCTTCTTGAAAAATAAGAAACCCTAACATGAGACAAAAATGGAGTCCTTGCTTTTAATAAGCAGAGTGATAAAAATAGAGAAAAAAAACTTGCATTTAATAATACATTTGTTTAACATCCATCAATTATATATCAATGCAATAGAATGTTGCACTGGGAGTTAAAAGGCCCACATTTGCTGCCAACCAGCTCTGTGACCTTAGACAAATCGCAGAAAAACATAATAGTTATGAGTGCAATTTTTGAAGAGAATGTACAAACCTGGTTTCAACAATTGGTTCTCTGTAACTTTAGGAAAGTTACTTAACTTTTTGAGACCTGGTTTCTTCATCTGTAAAATAGAAATTCTAATAATGTAACATTTTCATCTGTAATAAGTATATGAAATATGGTAGATTAAAAAATCATTCCAGTGCCTGGAATGTAGTCTGCCTCAATAAATGTATGTACTTTCTGAATATATTTTGCTAATACATCCTAAACATAACAAACTCATTTAAATAAGCAATTAACTTGAGATAGAGTTATCAACATATTACATAGAATCTGCTAATTGACTCAGATTTTTGTTTGATTGGCTCTATATATGATTCTCATGCAAAATGTTTCTATTCAAGAGGTCTCCTCTGTAGCAAGCAAACGTCTGAATGTCTCAGAATTGACAGAATGTCTCAATTCTAAAGACATTGACTCAAACTGCCTTATTTTTGAGGTATACAAAGTTCAAAGTAACTCATTTGGAAGATTTCTAATTTTTCCTAAACTCCTGTTTCTTAATTTCAACAAACAAGGAAATAGATGCTTCAGAAAGTTGTCTACATATCCCATGAAAATCAACACTTTATCCTCATAAAGTACAACTGAACAAGCATGAAAAATGCCTCCTAGGAGAAAAGGCTGTTGTAAAGGATTCCCATTTCCCATCTGTGATTATGCTTTGGCCTCTGGGGACATTTAGGGATGTTTAGGTGCTGACATGCTCCAGCTCATTAAGGCCACACGGCAAGATCCTTCACCGAGGGAACCGCTAAGTGGGCCAGGGAGGCTGTTGTCCTGAATCTGTCACGCCCTTGATGGAATTTGTTTCTGAAAAAAAGCACCAAGTTAAAGGAGAGTGGGACATTTCAGTGATTCCAGTTAAAATGTCATTTCTGCAATTTCAGCCTATTACATCGTGGGCACTTTCCTTCTAATTGTCTGATAACAGTTAGGTGTGGATTACCTGCAAATGCCTGACCGATTTTAAGAGACACTGAGGTTGCTCCATTTCTTATATTCCCAGAGGAAAGTGTGAGCTACTCTCATTGAAACACCCAAAATCAGTCCCATTCATGTGTAAATTCCCCTTGAAAAAGCAGGAGCAGAGCAAGAGAAAAAAGAAAGTTAGAATAAAATGTGCAATACAGTACAATAGACAACCTTGCCATGCTTGGTTGCAACCAGAACTAAAACAAAGTAACACCACAGCAAATAGACTGTAAAACAGAGTAAGCCCAACTGCTCAAGGAAAAAGCTTGCTGGATTCTGATGCTCCTCTCATTTGGAACACACACCCTAGCTTTTAAAAATAAAAAATCAAAAATCTTGAGGCATCTAAGCTAGCTGAGGTTTAAAAAACAGCAAAGTCTGTTCTTTGAAGCAACTCCTAGCAGTAGAGTATCTAGGAAGGAATTACATATCTAACTGGTGTACGCCTAACTGGTGCATGCAGAATTCCAAAGCAGCTTACCAGGGCATCGTTTTAAATTGTAATTTGGTCAGTCACCTACAGCCATATGTCTTGCTTTGTTTTTTTTTCTTAATTCTATACCCTGTCAAACTAGCAGTCAACTGTCAGTGGAGAACAAAGACATCTTTGGAGAAGCCAGGGCTCAAAGGTGTATTTCTTATGTAATCTGTTCTTAGGAAGCTCCTGGAAGATATGCCTGAGAACGCTCCTGAGAACGTCAAGGATGTGGGATTGGGAAAGGAAGGCTCCGGCTCCGGGAAGACACTGGGTGGCAGGCTGAGGAATGATCTGCTGGAGGAGCAGGAGGTGGTGGGGGGCTGAGGGTGTTTGTGGGATGGGAGAGAGGGAGGCCTCTGAGCGAGAAATGGGCCATGTACATTTGACTGTGTGGAGTCTGTTCCTAAGAGATGTGGACAAAGGGGTAGGAACATTGTGGGCATGTTAGATGAGATATTTGGAAAACTAGGCAAAAAAGAAAGGAGAAAGGAAAGAAGGGAGGGAGAGAAGGAAGGAGGGAGGGAGGGAGAAAAAAGACAATTGTGAAATTCAGAGAGTCAGCTGCTATACCTCTCAAATAGGATAGAACTCTGACCATCTTACAAAATAACATCATCTATCCTATGCCATTTTATATAAGATAGTCAGGATTCCAGCCCACTTAATCTGCTTTACTTTTCTTCCTAGATTTTATCACCTGGAATATTTATTTGTTCATATATTTATTGCCTATCATCTCCCCTCCCACTGTAATGTAGGCACCATGTAAGGAGAATATTGGATTTTCTCACTGCTGTGTTCCCAAGGTCAAGAACACATGCACTCAATAAAAATCTACAGACTGAAGAAAAAATCTTAGAGAAATACTTGGCTCAACAGGAAACAATATTTACATTATCATAATAATATAAATTATCATCAATTACATTATTTTAAGTTGCAATTACATGTCTTGCTTTGATTGACTGCAGTTTGGGTATTACAGTCCTGTGTAACAACCTCCATTTGATTTCAAGTTCAATTCTCTTCTGTTTGCTTGGTGGTAGTTGGGCCAAAGAGGTGACAGTGGAGGGTGAGGTGGGCAAGACTCATTTCTCAGGCAGTCAGTGAAGGAGCTGTTTCCTCCTGGCAGAAACCAACTTTCAATCTGAAAATTTCTGTCACAGTGCTTTTTATGTAACTGCTTTGCAACTTTCAGAACTTGAATTCCATACATATCTGGGTATTTTTCATTGCTACACAAAAATACCTAGATGATTCCTTTAATTGTTTAAATACCCATTCAAATATTTTGAAATCATTTAGACAGTACTATATCTGAGAATCCTTGGCTAGGAGCCACCTGCCACTTGCCAGTCCACAAGTTGCCTGTGACTTCCAACTTTCCCTATCAAAGGAAGAGGAAGATCAGGGGGTAAGAGGGGGTCTTAAATCTTCAGTTTTTGAAAAGTCATATCAGTTGGCAAAATTCCTACCAGGCCTTTTCACATTCCTTAAGACTGAGACAGGGATGTGGCTGTTGACTATAACTCAAACAAGTTTAGCAACCTTCTTCAAAGGTGTGATTTTAATTCTGTTTCAACCTTTTACGCTGTCAAGCACTGATTGTTTTCATTCTTGGCTTAATTTTTCTCTTGCCTCATGCTAGTGTAATCATTTTAATATGAATCAAATGCTAACTGAAAATTTTCAACTACCTTATCTACTTGATAAAGTCCTAGCCAACACCAAGGCCTCACTCCCTTAAAGAACCTTAGGAATACTTCTCCACATGGATTTTGTCCCATTCCTCCCAAGTATCCTCCAGAATACTGTTTTCCTATTTATGGTAGCACTCACCATATCAGAAATGTCTCACCACTGGATTATAAACTCCTTGAGGAGAGAAATAGCCCACAATTCCTCTCTGTATTTTCAGAGTCCCGTTTAGTCACAGGGATTTAATAGGTGCTCTGTGAATTCTTGCTGGATTGAATTGTCAATGCTCCATTGAAATCAAAGACACCACTGGACAGCTCTGTTTTAGTCGAACTCATCCATGACTAAAGTGCTAAGTAATAAAGACCATCTTAGACAACGACAATACATGATATACATTCTTTTGGATGATTTCCTATCAGGCAACAGAAATAGTCTGAAATATTGTAACGTGATGCTATTGTCCTTGGAATTCATAAAAATGGCTGAGGCAAGAGCTGACATCAAGGTCCTTGCAATTCTGAGAGCTACAACGCTAGAAGCATGTTAAGGGTCTTGTTTTGCATTGTGTGCTCTCTCTCCTTCTCTCTCTCACTCTCGCTCTTGGTCTCATTCTCACTCTCAGTTTCATAGAGTGGGATAAGAATCAAAAAGAATCAAATAAATTCTTTACCTTTTATTCTTATCTCCAACTCAGCCCCAACACCAGAGAACATGCCTGGCACAAAGTTAATCATGAGTTTAATTAGGGACTTACAAACAAGAGAAGATTCTCCCTGATGACAACTGGTTAGGAAATGGAAGTCAGTGTTCTGCACAGAAGAGAGAGAGAGAGGATTGCCATGGGAGTGGCTTATAAAGTTTAGGTCCATAGGATGTGACAATGGAGTTTTAGCAGAGTTTTGTGAATAGGGTAAGGGAGTTTAAATGGCATTCTTTCCCCTGAGGGGTCTGTTGACCTTTACTGTCTGTCCTGCTCACGTGGGCAGCTGCGTGCAATGAATGGAGGAGGGTGCAGGGCCTGGGCCCTGGGTCCTTATGCCACATCCAGGAAATTTTCTCAGGGGTGCTTGCCTGGGTCACATGAGTGACATCTGAGGGGGTCTTACTTTAGGGCAAATGTTCCCATTTTGACCATGCCTTGTCTTAACATTTCAGGGCCTCATGTGATAAATATGCCTAATTTGCTGTATGTCAGGCACAGTGTTAGGTGCTGGAATGGTATTAGTTACTGCTTTATTTGCCTACCCCAAATGGAATACCTCTGCTTCCTTATTATTTTTGTTCAAAGTAACAATGCACCTACCTAAAACTTCCCAGATTCCTTACAGCTAAGAGTGGCAAAGTGACACCATCATGGACAATAAGATATAAACTAAGGGTTTCCAGGAAATATTCTTTATGAATTTAAGTCTTTCATGGGACAGGTCTCTGTTACTTGCAGCTGAATGAACTTCTAACCAACATAACCAAGGCAATCACAAACCCTCTTGGAAGTGCAGCAGTTATGGGCCAGAGGAATTACTGGGCTTAAACGCTGACATCTCATATCCTGAGCTTTTTATTTCTAGAGTAATCTGAAATCTTCTCAGTGGGTGGATGAATGAGAAGAATGGAGGAAATACACCTTCCCCTGTTTAGGGAAGGAAGAGGATTATGGACCGTTGTTATCTCCATTAGACCTAAGATACAGTGTGGGTGTTTGTGGTGGGGCAGCCTGCATGTGAGTGAGTCCCTTTTGAGCCCGTGTTCCACAAGGGGTAAGGAAATGACTTTATAAATGAAGAATCAGTTCACAAAATGCCATGAAAAGCTTCTCCTGGGCAACAATCTGGCCTTTCCAGAAAAGACAAAGCCATCATTATAGGAGGACAGAGAAGGCAATTTCTACTTTTTCAACTCCCAATTTCCTTACAGACACTGCCATTCTACTAAGAGAAGAGGATCCAGGACAAAAATTTCTTTATTAGCAAACAGATCATGACCCAAAGCCAAAACAATCAGCAGAGACACATATCAAAGGAGCATTGGGTCTGGGGAGGGGGCAATTCCAAATGAATTGAAATGGAGATATACTCCTGAATTTTCCGTCTCTCTTTCAAAAGCCACCCATCCCTTAGATAACCTTTTTTAAAGTATTTTTTATGGTGAAATATAACAAATTTACAAAGAGAAGAAAGAAAAAGCAATAATTTTCAAAGTACACTTTAACAAGTAGTTACAGAACAGATTTCAGAGTTTGTTATAGGCTTACATTGCATTATTTCAGATTTTTCCTTCTAGCTGCTCCAAAACACTGGAGGCTAGAAGAAATATCAATATAGTGATTCAGCAGTCATACTTGTTTGTTAAATTATCTTTCTCTGATACATCTCCTCCCTCTCCTTTGATCCTTCTCCCAATCTATAGAAATATTTAGGTGATGCCTGTTCTGACTTTTTCATGTTGAGAAGGGGTGTTGACACAAAAAAAGATAGGGGGATGTGATTAGTTAATAATCTTGGAGAGGATCTGGGTTTCAGTATTTATCTGGCTGAGAGCCATTTGGAACTTATAGATTCCAGGAAAGCAAATTTAGAGCATGAAACTTTTATAGTGTTTCAGTTCAATTCCTAGGTGTTCTGAAGCATTAACAAGAGTGATACTGGTTGGAGTTTAGTAAACCATAGCAATTAGCACCATCTAATTGAGGCTTGCATAAGAGTAGCCTCCCAAATAGCCTCTTGACTCTATTTGATCTCTCTTAGCCTTATTCTATTATATTTCTTTTCCCTGTTTTAGTGAGGAAGGCATTCTCAATCCCATGGTGCCAGGGCCAGACTCATCCCTGGGAGTCATATCATGCCTCACATTGTCATGGAGACTTTCATCCAAATGTCATGTCCCATGTAGGGGGAAGGGTAATGATAGTCCTTGCAGAGTTGGGCTTAGAGAGAGAGAGAAGCCACATCTGAGCAACAAAAGAGGTTTTCTTGAAGCAACTCTTAGGCCTCATTATAGGTAGTCTTAGCTCTTTTACTACAGAAATTAGTTTCATAAGGGCAAGCCTCAAAATCCAGGTATTGGCCTATTTTCCTGGGAGTCCCCAAAGATTGATTAGGTACCCATGGATTCCCAGAGGGGAAAGTTTAATAGTTCCATTTTTTTTCCTTCGGACCCTCAAGGGATTCTATCAATACCTTTCAATTATCAGCCCACCACAATCTGAGATGTATCCAGGTATTACATTAAGCTGTACAGAATGAAAAGTCTGTGTTTCTGTTCTGTACTCCAGGAGTTCGGGTTGTTTAAATGAATTACCCAGACAGATTGATTGAGATTGTGTGTTACAGAAAATTTAGGTTCTAAACATAATAACCCCCTCTGCCTTTAGTCTCATAGAGCATGTGGAGGTCTAGAGTACTTCCACTATCATCTTTTACCCTATATACTGACTTACCTTAATCCCAGCTACGCTGGCTTTGTTTTTATCTCTAATTGAGGACTGATTTCTTTTTCAGTTACTTTAACTGTTATTGTATACAGCTATGCTCATTTTCAGGGCTGCAGCACTTCATTTCTGGGTCTTAGATGTCATAGGGTTACTCAAAGTTCCAGGGAAATACCTGATGATGCACGTATAGCTCAGTGTCTCAGAATCTAGAAATAGACTTACATCTTCAGACTAAGTGTGGCTGCTGTAAAAACTTACACTTGAGGCTCCAACTGTCTTATAAGTAGTTTCTGAAAGAGACCTTAGCACATTTGTTCTTTTGTTTCTGGTTTATTTTGTACAACACTTTGTCCCCAAGGTTTATTTAGCTTATTGCATGATTCTCAATGCCATTCCTTTTTTAGCCACACCATATTCCAGCATATAAATGTATCACAACTCACCATTTTGCTTCTCAGTCATTGAACTCTTCCTTTAGATCATCTTTCGTTTTCAAGGCATTGTAATAACCATTCACCTTTAATGAGAAAAACAATGTCACTCCCCTGGTCATGGGTAAATATAGTTAGACACTTGAAATGCAATGCCTTTGAGAAGCCAGGATCCTCTATAGGGAGCAACTTCATTGCAATAACAAAGAGATAATAAAGGGGCCTCCAGCTGGTATGATGGGGGTTCTGGAACTCAAACAGCTGTTTCCGGATGTATCATTCCCACCTTTCACAGCCTTTCAGCGGAAATATTTATTGGCTCAGTCACAGGATACAAAATCTTTCCAATTAAGCAAGTTGGTATAAAGACACAAGGTGGAAGCTGGCAAAGTTCCCTGGAGGAGCCCACCTCATATAACAGCCTGAGTGCATACTGAGTACAAGGATGGTTCCATGCATTATCAGATGACTTTAATCACAGATATGCGACCAGTGTGGAGGGCAGCTGGATAGAGTCCTGCTTATTTTTTCTATATTATTTTTTTCCTGCTGTTGTATTCTTTGATTTCTCCAAGCCATGGACAGAAATACTCCTCCAGGCAGCTGTAGGAGTATGTGTGTGTGTGAGTGTGTGTGTGTGTGTGTGTGTGTGTGTGTGTGTAGGGGAGCAGAGGGAAAGTTGGAGGGAAGCAAGGGTCAAAGAAACTTCTCCTTCTCCTTATGGACTGATATATTTGCAATTAAGACATTTATAAATAAATGTACTTATTGTCTGGATGTCTCACATACAAAAAAAACACAGAAATGAAGGCATTGGACTAAAATGAACAGTGAGTCTTATGAAAAAGGACTGCTATTTAGTTTAAAGAGCAGTTTTTTTTTTCTCCCTCTATCACCTGCCTACTAGGTCCTGGCCAACAGGTCTTGCCAAGGCCAGTGACTCAGCAGAGCGTCCGTCTAGCTGCTACTGAATGACACCCTCGAAACAGATACTGTGGGTCTCTCCACACTTATGTGCAGCATAGTGACTAGTGAGGCATTGTATCTTCACTCTTGCTATTTCCATCTTGGGGTGCATTCCCCCTGCTGTGTACATTTCCTTCATATTTCTCCACTGCCTCAGTATTATAGGGGAATGCAATAGAAAGTACTGCTACAGAGGTCTTCTGCAGTCTTCAATCTCAGGACTGCTATTTCCTTATCTGACTTGACATTTAGAGCAGTAGGATGTGTCTAACAACTGCTGAACGTGGCTCAGAGCCATACATCAGGGGTATGTTGCTTCACAATATGATTAAGTGAAAGTAGATGTTTTCTCTTTCTTTGACGTTCTCTGTCCCCAGAACTGAAATCAAGCCAATTAGTAAAATCCTGATGTAGCAAATGATAAATTCCAAGGCTTACTACCGTTACTGAGAAAAGCCCAAGTTCAGCTGCCCTGACACCCTTGGGAGAGTTTTCCCTTTACCTGGAGACCATGAATTTCCCTCCTTGTTGAAGAGCATGGAATTGCCATTCGATGGAGCTCAATGGAAGAAAAAAAAAAAAAAGACGATGGGATTTGGGGGGAATTAGAAAGAGTTTTTTCCTGGGAAGCCTATTGGAACTGCTAAGGAGGCAAGTTTCATTCTTGGTATGTGCTTTTACAGAGTAAGCCTCTGTATAAACCTAGAAAAGGAACCTCTGACATTAAATACTATTAGTGCAAACCCATAAGCATTGACCTCAAAGATGAAGCTAGTAAGTGTGAAATATGAAGCCCTGGGAAATGACATCACGATCAAATAGGAAGGGTGCACAGGTAGTTCAGTGGTTAGAATGCCCACATTTCATGCAGGAGACTCGGGTTCGATTCCCAGACCATGCACCCCCCCAAAAAAAAAAATCAAATAGGAAGACTTAGCTTATGTCATGGTAGGGTTTATAGTACACAAGCAAGTCCAGACTTCCTTGCAATTTGTAAAATGAGACCTAGTTAGCTTGTTTCCTTTCCCTGCTCCTCAATCATCACCCACTACCAGAAGATTTCTTGGTGTTCATACATGGAGAAAGTTAGAGAAAGACTGTCTAGTATGTGTGGTCAAAATGTAGTCTTCCACCTGGCTTTGTGGTGATGGTGAGCCTGATGGTAGAGGCAACTGCTACAGCCAGGGAAGATTTTTCTCTTCTTTCCTAGGGTAGGGATCAAATCAGAGTGTGCATGATCCTGTCTACTATGGAAGAATGTATGTGTTATGGGAAAAACCCAACCCATCTGAGTACTCCAGGGGAAATAAAAAATACTAAAAGCTGTTTTAACACATGGTAGGTGATATGACTTGATTGTATCATAAACCATTTATAGTCCATTGAGTGAAAATGGGAATTTGTGAAGGACATTTCAATGAAGAACTTCTGTGTGCTGAGGATTTATACTACCAGAGAAATCAACAGGTCATGGGAAAAATTTAAATAAATCATTTCACTGTATTTATTTATATCTATATTAAACTATAATAATAGATTTGTATGCTATAAACAATAAAGAAAATATGAACTAAATAAGTGAACTTGGTTCTATGAATTGCTTTGTGCTAGCTTTTAAAAATAGCCCTTGTTCCTCCTCTTTTCTGATATGTTTATCTATATAATCCTATTCAGGGATTGTGCACTTGTCTTTTCCCTCCCACCCATGTATATTATTTGACACATCAGAAGAGATGTACCTGTAGAACGTCTGTTGTTAATCAGACCATATTTTAATTGTACTTGGAGAGTCTTTATGCTGTTGGTAATAATTTCACTATAAATAATAGTTCATATACTAAATGTACATAAAGCAAAATGTGGCACATACAGTAGTAAATTTTGATACCCCCTAGTGTATGAAGCTCTGCCCAGTTTAGTTGATTAGCTTATGTTTCCCAGAAAAATGCTCCAAAGATCCTCAGAGATTCCAGTTTGGGAATTTCAAGAACTGGCCAAATGAAGCCATCTGAGCTTCTCCACCGGATCTCTATTTGATGACCTCACACACCTTTGCTTGCATCCTGATTTCCACTCTGGAATTTGAATCTATTTATATCCAAAACAAGGGTGGTAATGAATTAGGTATTAGGAAACAACGGGCCTGTTACTAAACAGCCAGAAAGATATTTACTCCTAAAGAATTAAGGGAAGAAATCCCAAGGGGTAGAAGGGAAAATGGATTCAGAGAAAGAGGGCAACATAGCATAATTAAACAGCTATGGTATTAGCTTGTGGTTCATATTAGGTTCAATTAATATGTATTAATGAGTGCCTGGGTATGAATATTAATCTGCATTGGTATTCCTGCCTTCACCCCCCACCCCTTAAGAAAGAAAAAAGTAGATTCTCCAGGACTTCATGACTGGAGAGTGAGAGAAAGAGAAGGGTCATGGGCAATGTAGGGTTCCTGGGCTTGGGTCACCAGTGGATGATGAGCCCAGAGTGGACACTTCTACACCAGGTTCGATGCTACACTGGCAAATAGGGAGCATGTCTGCCTACAGTTTGTAAAAAGCAGCCATAAAAAATAAAGTAGTACTATTGCCTTATAATTATATAATGCTTTACAGTTCTCAGTCTTTTCATAAACACTATTTGATACTAAGAGCAGCCCAGTGAAATAGGGAGTTTAGTTATCAAGAGCCTTATTTTAGAGCTAAGGAAACCAAGTCCCAAAATGCTTAAATGATATTTCTAAGTTCACAAGGATAAAACATGGTAGGGCAGAGCTTGAACTACAATCTTCTGATTCTAAATCTTTACACCTCTGTTTGTACCTAATTATTCTTCCAAATTTCATGAATGTTAGGTGTCAGGTTTCCAGATAAAGTATATAGCCTTTGAAGAAGAGGATAATGGTATATATTCTGTCCCAAGGTTCTCATTGTTAGCATTACTGATTTTTGGAACCAGATAATTCCCTATGGTGGGGAGGTTGTCCTGTACATTGTGGGCGCATTTAGCAGTATCCCTGGCTTCTGTGCACTGTGATGCATAGTGATGACTACTGTTTATGGACATTGCCAAAATTTTCCTGGGACAAATCACCCTTGGTAGAGAACCACTGATTTAGTCCCTTTTTCACAATTTTGGGCACATAGAAAAAGCCCAGTGAATTCCTCATGATTGATTGAAAATGAATATGCATTCAGATATGTTTTAAATAGAAAGTAGTCAAAAGATGAAAATAAATTGGAGGGTGTGCTGGTTTGAATCTGTCATATACCCCAGAAAAGCCATGTCCTTTAATACCTATTCAATGTTGCTGGGTGGGAGCTTTTTGATTATCTACGGAGATGTGACCCACCCAATTGTGGGTGGTAACTTTTGATTAGATGGTTTCCACAGAGATGTGTCTCCACCCATTCAAGGTGGGGTTGCTTACTGGAGCCCTTTAAGAAGGAAACATTTTGAAAAAAGTTTTACAGCCCACACAGCCATAGACCTTTGGAGATGAAGAAGGAATATGCACCCCGGGGAGTTTCATGAAACAAGATGCTGGGAAAGCTAACAGATGCTGCCAGGTAAGCCATGTGTCTTTCTAGTTGAGAGAGAAACCCTGAACTTCATCGGCCTTTCTTGAGTGAAGGTAATCTCTTGTTGATGCCTTAACTTTGACATTTTCACTGCAAACTTGCAACTTAATAAATTTCCCCTTTAAAAGCTGTTCTTTCCTGGTATATTTCATTCTGGCAGCTTGCAATCTAGAACAGAGGGTAAGGGCAAGAGCTTTGCTTTTAAGCATTTGGAGTAGCACCTAATGAACTAGGGAAGATTTGGATATTGATAATCTTTGTGCTGACCAGCAAAGTAATGTGATAGTTATCAATTTGAGAAGATAAGGACATCAACTTTGAAAAATTTTTGCATCTACTTCCACTGGGAAACAGCTGTGTTTTGAGGGAACGACACACCCATGTATCTTTAATTTGTTTAGAAACCCCAGCCACCTGGAACAACTCACTGAAGTGGTATGAGCAGAAGAAGCCTGGGTCTGAGCACTTGGGGATTGGAGTCTATTTCTATCTCTGCTACTAACCGAGTGTGAGGCCTTTGGCAGGTCAGTGCACTTCTCTGGACTGAGGCCTCATTCATAAAACAAGGAGGCTGGAATATATTATCTCTTAGGTGGTTTCCAATTCAAAAATGTATTTACCATGCAGTTTCTAAATACCATATTTGAAAACCTTGGAATTTTATGTTTTACCAAATTGAAACTTTTCAGTTTCTTTTAAAAGTAATAAGATGCACATAGTATTTTTTATAACGCTCCCAGTAGGAGCTGGGGCAGCGACCCCAAATTAAACACATTACTATTCCTTCAGTATGACTTTCACATTCACATTCAGTGAAATAAATCATGATTATTAGCAACCTTGCATGGACTTAGGTTAGATTTTGCTGCCAAATGAGTTTGTCACAAAAACAAGCAAGCAAACAAAAACTCTTTCAGTTTTCAAACCACCAAATTTCAGAATTGTAAATATGTAATTGTATACATATCCTCAATTTTTATTATTGACAATTTAATTAATAAACTCTGTTGTACCTAAGTAAAATCTACTAAATAAGTCTAGGGAACATTTTTTAATCCTTTGGAAGATAGTTTCATTTTTTAAAAATAGTTATTTCTTATGATTTTTTTCTCTCAGTTCCAAAATTTCAGAGTTGCCACAATAAATAGGCTTTCTCTCAGTCCTTGATTTTCATTTTAATATTTCATCATTATGCAAAAATAATTATCCCATGTAATACATATGCATGGGAAAATATGAGTGAAAAGTCACACTTTTGAAAATTCCCTTCCTTCTGATGTAAAAGCATATACTAATTTCACAAAACGTGTAGCAAAATGAAAATTTATTGCAATACATTTAACACAAAGCAATCTAACAAAGTGTTTTTATTTGTTATTTGTTTTGGTTAATCAGTAAATAATGCTACAGGGCAATGCTATCAGAAAGCTCTTTGTTCTTGGCAAGCACAGACACCAAATTCTCAAGTTGGACTTGAGTCTCACTTCTGTGGGTCTCAGTTCCCCAAATCGCTATTAATAGTGCTGTCACCCATGGCACTTTCCTTCACTCACTCAGCACTTTCTGTCACACACTAATAATATTGTACAATAAGAAAGCACCATTGAGCTAAACATGTTAAAGGTTCTTTACAAAATACAAAGTGCATGGTCAGTACTGAAGGGGAAACTGAGGCAGCCAGTGAGCCAGAACTAGTCCAGGTCACCCAGTCTCTCAATTAGGAGCTGCAAGCAGAATGTAGGATTTGTGCCACAATACTCTCTGTGAACAGCAAAGTATAAAATGGAAGCTTCAGATGTTTCAAGCCACAGAGAGACTGATAGGAGGAGAGTTTGGGGTGGATAAGGGAAAAGACTGGACATAGTGAGGAATGAAAGAAGGGAGGTAAGAGTTTGTAAAATGGTGTTGGTTATAGCAACTTTCCTTGAAATATCCAGCAATTCAGTTGCTACTTTGCCTCACCCATTTATCATTCTAATAATAATTATGTCAGGCACTGTGCTAGGTGCTAGGAATGTAATGATGAACAAGAGAGGCTAGGAACATACAGATATCTGGTATCAACAAGCAATAACACCAGTAATACAAGAAAAGGGATATTTTCAGAAAATGAAAAATGCCTTAATGAAATCAACCATGTAATCAATAAGGAATAACTTTTGAATTCTCATGGAAAGACTTTCTAGGTGAGAGTTAAAGTGAAACCTGAAGAAGGAAAATGAGCCAGCTAAATGAGGTACTGAAGAGGAAAGCATTGCAGTTAGAGAACATTCCCAATGCCAAAGCCCAGATCATCAAGAACATCAACTGTTCAATCTAGAGAAAGAGAGTGGTAGGAGAACATAATAAAAGGGCATCTGTGTGAAGACAGACTGAAAATATTGGGACTTTCAACCTAGGAAGATAAAGGTTGAAAGGAAATAAAATTTAGATCTTAAAAAATTCTACAAGGTTTAAACAAGTTGGAGAGGAATTGTCATCCCAATGCCAGAGTGAACACTTAGGCCCCCACAGTAACTTCTGACACCAGCTGCTAAGCACTTCTGACTCCAACTATGCAGAGTTAGGTCAGATTCCCAGGTTAACAGAACAGTCCCCACAAGATTGATCTTACTTCAGACACCTGCCACAGGTATGGGGTTCCAAGGGCCGTCCTCACTTCTGACCAACAGACTTCAAACTAGGAAGTTCCCACCATCCACTCAGGTTTGATAATTTGCTAGAATGACTCACAGACCTTAGGAAAGTGCTGTACTTCCAATTACTGTTTTATTATAACAAAAGGATACAAATAAGAGAAAGCCTGAAGAGGAGGTGCATAGGCCAAGGTCTGGGAAGGTGTCAAGTGCAAGCTTCCTGTCCTCTCCATGTGGAGTCAGAACACATCACCTTCCCAGCATATTGATATGTATTATCACAGGAAGCTCATCTGAGCGTTTGTGTCCAGAGTTTTTTTTTCTTTGTATTTCTTTTTTTTTTTTTTGAGTGATGCAAATGTTCTAAAAAATGATCATGGTGATGAATACACAACTGTGTGACGATATTTTGACACATCTTGATTGGATATGGTGGATGGGCTGTATGTGTGTGAAGATTTCTGAATAAAAATATATTTTAAAAAATAGCTTGGTTGGAACAATTGGCAAGCAGCTAGGAGACCAAAGATCTGCTGGCCATAGCAAGTATGAGTCTTGGGAAGGGAGACTCTGTGGGGGAAATCCCAAATTTTCCTCTTTCGTCCATGTGGAAAGGGTGGCTGCCCTCCTGCGTGAATGGGAGGGGACCATAGCAAGAGTATGGGGACCCCCTGAAAACTGTAGTGGGGTTGCTAACTATTTTGCTACAGATAGCAGGACAACTACATTTAAGTAAGAAGAAAAAAGACTGCCAAATATTGGCAGCCATAGCATAGGCCCTGTTAGGAGTCTTGCAGATGGCTACAGAGGCAGAACAAGTGGTAAAAGCCACCATGGGCCATTTAGAAGAGGTTTGGGAAGCAAAGAATAAAGTAATACCACTTTTATATACAGAGGTTCCAAAGGTTACCTCTTTGCTACAGGAATTAGCATTCAATTATATCATTATCACTTTCTTTTAGATTTAGCTAATGCTTTCTTTAGTATTCCAGTAAATAAGGCCAGTCAGCGTGGTTTTTTTGCCTTCATTTAAAAAGGAGAACAAAGGATTTTTACTGTGTTCCCACAAGGCTATTTATATAGCCCAACCATCTGCTATGGTCTCTTGGTCAAGGAATTGGCTATATCATCACTATATTGATGATGTCATATTAACCAGTAACTCTTTCAGAACTAAAGGAAGCTTCAGGCTTCTGTCTCACCTTGAGAGTTGGGGATGGGCAATTAATCATGACAAATTGCAGTGCCTTGATTACCCTGTCAAATTCTTAGGTAAGACAAAAATTATCCCTTCTGCAGTAATTGATAAGGTACTATATTTTCCTATGCCACATATACCAAAAGAGCTAATGGTTTTCTTGAAGTTGTTGGCGTACTAGAAGCCTTTTGTTCCTCATTTAGCCCAAATATTAAAACCTTTGTATATGCTAATTAGAAAAGGTTGTACTTGAAAATGGGAGAATATCCAGCAGGCTGCTTTTGAAAAAGCAAATAGGGCAATAGCACAAGCACTAGCATGGAGGCATAGATCTAGACCTGCCCTGTGAACTGGACACAGCTAGCACTGACATTGGCTTTGGGTGAGGACTGTGGCAGAGGCACAGTCAAAATTATGTGAAGAGGGCCAGCACTGAGATACAGCCCATTGGAAAAACAATTGTGTGCGGCTTATTATGCCTTATTGCAAGTAGAGATACTGATGTAAAGATGTCCAGTCACCTTGAAAATGGCCATCCCTATTCAGGAGTGGACTTTTGGTCAAAATTATGAAGAGGGCCAGCACTGAGATACAGCCCATTGGAAAAACAATTGTGTGCTGCTTATTATGCCTTATTGCAAATAGAGATACTGATGTAAAGATGTCCAGTCACCTTGAAAATGGCCATCCCTATTCAGGAGTGGATAACCAACATGGCTTCTGAGCCATGCTTTGGCAGTGCCCAGCTGAGCACACAGCCCAAATGGAAAGCCTGCCTGCTACAATTCAATAGTGCAGGAATGCACAAGACTCTCAGACCAGTGTCATATATGGAAGATTCAACAGCTAAAGTTGCCCCTGAAATAGTCCCTGAAATGCTCAGGTTAGAAGGTGCAGATACCATTCCCAAATCTTCTTGGTACACTGATGGTTCTGCTAGCAGGCAGCCTTCCACATGGACAGCTGTGGCAGTACGACCCAGTAATGACACTATATGGTGGGCGACTGGCACTATGCAAAGCAGTCATTGGGCTGAGTTAAAAGTAATATGGATAGTAATAGTGCATGAGCCAGATGTGGTAACTATCTGTACTGATAGTGGGCTGTTCGCAAAGGCCTTATGACCTGGATGACAACGTGGAAACAGAAACAATGGACAGTCATATGTTACTCTTCTGAAGGTCAGAATTTGTGGAATGACATCTGGGACGCCTGCCAATGATGAAAAGTAACTGTCTACTCAGGAATGTGACAGCAGCTACACCTGCATGGGTGTGGAGCAGCACAACTAAAACAAAGGAAGCAGTGGAATGGTTTCCAGCTGGCAATCACATGCAGTAGCCAGTGGACATCACTAGAGAGTACTCTTCATGCTGCCTGCATTGACCATGTATGATACCACACAAGTTAAGACATTGGCTAATCACAAATCCAAGTGACCCAGTGGCAAGTGGATTACATTGGAGCCCTTCTACTCTCAGAAGGGGCAAGGTATGCTTTTACTGCTGTGGACATGGCTATAGGACTATTGTTAGCTTTCCTGTTGGGGAAGGCTAACCAACAGGCCATATCCAATGGATGGAAAAAGTAAGTGCTTTTCAAGGAATGCCTACACAAATAGACAGAGATCTAGGGACACCTTTCATCTGACACATAGTCCAATCATGGGCCATGGATCAGGACAGCATGTGAGCATTCCATCTGCCTTATAATCCCAGAGGTACAGGCCTTATTGAAAGAATGAATGGTTTGTTAAAGGAACACCTGAAAGATGATAAGAGGTCCTTGCAATGGTGGACTAAAAAACTATCAGACCTTAACTCACTTGAATGCAATGCCTGGAGGACTGCAGCCCCAGCTCCTATTGAAACGCTAATGAAGGACCCACCGGTTCTAAGAATAGAAGTTAAAGGGCCAGCTGCTATACAGTCTAAAAGTGGAAATAATAATAATTTGTTGTTGTCTCTGCCTCAGACCCTATAAATGGGGGAAAATGATCCTTTGACCTCAATGCTAACCTATGCAGCTATCCTGGTTGGGAATCTTAAACCCATGGGGAATAGGTGCCACCCAAAATATTATAATCTGATTACAATCTGGGGCCTCTTATTCCCACAGGAATTTATATATAACTATATGGCCCCTCTTATGCCTAAACTAATGATTGGTGTCATGGTATAGGACTCTCAAAATTTGGAAGAAGAAAATATCTGCTATTTAAAACCTCCCAATAATGTTCTCTGCCTGGTACCTTGTTGTCAACAAATAGAATTCTAGCATATACATTGTTAGATCAGCAGCAATTACCCCTAATTTGTTCTCATAAGCATCTTTCTTCTTGCCCATAGGATCCTAGCAAAGACCTTCTTACAGTGGGTTTCAGCAGTAACTCATGCCCACAATTGAAACCAATGTTGGGTTTGCATGGTATTCCATTTTCATGCACTATAAGCCTTCCTTAGACTGTGACTCCTGCAAATTGGACTGCTTGGAATACCATGCTGTCCTGGTGTAATGCGTTGTAAAATCTGAGAAAGATCTTCTCATTTAAAGGATATTGTATGTTGGGATAACCCTATGTCCCTGCTATATTATATAACACTTCTTTTTCCCTCATGCAAAAAACATTATTTTATTTGTACATTTAATCACCTTCATTTTCCACACTAGGCATCCCTAAGTTACACTATCTCAGACTTTATCTTCTATCTTTCCTTCTGTTTTCCTATGTGCCCCCAGTATTTCTCCCACAATCATACTCATATTCAACTTCATTCAATATATATATATATAGTAGTACTTATATTATTGTGCTACAATCAGGTAGTATTGTGCTATCCATTTCTGAATTTTTACCATCAGTCCTGTTGCACAATCTGTATTCCTTCAGCACCAAATGTTCAATCTCTACCCTATTTCTATCTCCTGATGACCTGTGTTCTTAACTGCAACTCTTGTTTTGTTTTGTTGGTTTTTTCTTTTCTTCTTTGTTTGTTTTTCTAATTTTTAAAAATATTTTTATTGACAAAACAAAACAACATACAAACATGAACATTCTTAACATATGAACATTCCATACTTGGTGTACAATCAATGGCTCACAATATCATCACATAGTTGCATATTCATCACCATAATAATTTCTTAGAACATTTGTATCACTCCAAAAAAAGAAATTAAAAAACTCCCCTGCCCCTTTTGCAGAGCACTGACTTCCATTTCCCTATCAGCAGTCATTGGGAAGAATCTTCTTCTATGCATAAGTCCCAATATAATTCATGTCTAACTCTGTAACTGGCATGTTCTTTGGTTTGGTGCTGCCCTGATCCATGTTCTTTAAGAGATGGACTGTGAAAAAAATGAGAGAACAAATAGTGTAGGAACTAAATTCCAAAGTTAACATATTAAAATATCAAATGTACAGTGTGAAACAAAAGATTACAAGGCAAAGAAGCAAGAAATGACTGTCTATCCAAAGGACAAGATTAAACTTCAGAAAACATTAATGAAGAAAACCAGAATTTGGACATACCAGATAAAGGCAAAACAAACAAACAAACAAACAAAAAACAAGATGTCCAGAGACTTAAAGGAAAACATACAGCAACAACTAAAAGATATCAGGAAAACAATAAATGAACGAAATGAGAATCTCAGTAAAGAGATAGAAATTATAAAAGGAAACCAAACAGAAATACTGGTGTTGAAGACCACATTAATTGAAACAAAAAATAGCTTAGAGGGTGGGAACAGCAGTTTGGAGATTGCAGCAAGGAAAAATATCAGTGAACTTGAATACAAGACAATTGAAATGATTCAGGCTGAGGAGAAGTAAGGAAAAAGAATGAAAAAAGTGAAAAGAATCTAAGAGGCCTGTAGAACACCATCAAGTATACTAATATATGTGTTATGGGATATAAGAAGGAGAAGAAAGAGAGACAGAGGTAGCAGGAGCATTCAAAGAACTAATGGAAGGGCTGGGCAAGACTAATATGGCAGCATAAGACATTTCAGCATATCAACTGCCACAGAATCTTTTAATGACTAGCAAAAACTAAAAGAGCCATCTTCCTCCAAACTCGGGAAAACAGTTAAATGACTACAGTAACTGGGCTAGGGACAAGTCAAGAAAACACAGCTTTTAAAAATGGTAAGAGAAGCTTGTGGCATACCTGCCGGCCAAACCTCTGCTCCTCCTGGTATGGTGGGGAGCCAGGATGTACTCCTATTGTGAGTCCCTTGTCCTTCTTCACAGGGAGCAGTTATAATCCTATGCACATAGTGGGCAGCCTATAAATCAGGTTAATCCATTGGGTGGCAGCTGAAAGACCGAACCAAGAAACTAATCTCAGATTAATGCTTCAAGAATTTGCCCTAAAGAAAGAAGCAGCTTGTGGACAATGAAAGTAGTATAGGAAGCAAAGAGGCCTGGAGAAAGGATGACCTTTTTAAACCATACAATAGAGCACCTAGGTGGGGACATAGTCTATATCATGGGGACACTAGGAGGCACTTGATTTCCTGCAAATGGGAGTATTCCTATGGCCAGAGAAATCACAAGCTCACGACAACTCAGGCTCTGAAACAAAAAGGAGGAATAAACTCTAAAGAACCTCACTAGCCATACAGCCAATTTTCAAAGATGTGAAAGTGTTAGCTTTTCCTTGGTTTGCTTGTTTTGTTAGCTGCTGGTACTCAAGGAAATATCTGTCATATCACTAGTTGGATACAAACATGAAGAACACAAAACTCAGGGCTTTAGAAAACTTAAATGTATAGTGTGCATGAAAAAATTATGATACAAATAAAGAAATAGGAAATGATGGCCCATCCAAAGGAAAAAGAAAAAAAAAATACAGAAACCGTCAATGAAGAAGACAAGACTTTGGACATACTATTCAAAGACTTTAAAAAATGATTTTCAATATTCTCAAAAGGTTGAAGGAAAGCACAGAGAAAGAATGAAAAGATATCAGGAAAACAATGAATGAACAATAAGAAAATCTTGATGAAAGGATGGCACATGTAAAAAAGGAACCAAACAGAAATACTGGAGTTGAAGACCACAATAATTGAAATGAAAAAACCCATGAGGATTTCAATAGGAGATTGGAGCTGGCAGAAGAAAGAATTGGTGATCTCAAGATGTTTGAAGTGATTCAGGTGGAGGAGCAAAAAGAAAACAGGAGAGGAAAAGTGAACAGAACCTAAGAGTCCTGTGGAACACCACCAAGCATATCAATACACGCATTATGAGAATCCTAGAAGGAGAAAGAGAGAAAAGGACATGTGAGGACCCAGCTGGCACTTACATGACCAGGACAGACATTGAAGTTCAAAAGAACCCCTTAGGGGAAAAATGTCATTAAAACTCTCCTCCCCTAATCAAATTTCATGAAACCCAGATGAAACTCCATGCACTCCTTGTGGACCTAAATCTCTATAAACCACTTCCATGGCACTCCTCTCCCTCTCTTTTGCGCAGAACACTGCCTTCCATTTCCTGACCACCTGCTATCAGGAAGAATCTTCTCCAGTTCGTGATTCCCTAATTAAATTCATGGGTAACTTCATGCCCAGTGTGTTCTTTGGTCATGGGGCTAAGTTGGGTTGGAACACGGTAGAAGGAAGATTCAAAGAAATAATGGCAAAACTTACAAAGTTTAATGAAACAAATGAATATGACATTCAAGAAGGTCAGCAACCCCCAAACAGGGTAAACTTGAAAAGAACTATACCCATACACATAGTATTCACACTGTTGAATGACAGGGACAAGAAAAGAGTTCTGAAAGCTGCAAGAGAAAAGCAATGCTTTATGTACAAAAGAGTCCCAATAAGATTAAGTATCAATTTCTCATCAGAAACCATGGAGGCAAGAAAGCACTGGGACAAAATATGTAAAGTGCTGAATAAAAACCAATTCCCAATAAAGAATTTTGTATACAGTGAAACTGACTTTCAAAAATGAGGGAGGGAGGGCAGGCCATGATGGTCAGCAGGCAGAGTTCTTGCCTGCCATGCCAGGACCCGGATTCAATTCCTAGTACCTGCACATGCAAAAAAAAAAAAAAGAAAGAGAATGAGGGAGGCAAACAACATCACTCCTCTTGACTCTTTAGAAAACCTAAGGTTCAAACTGAGACTCTATAAAAGTTTCAGGCACTAGGTTTGCCTTCCTGGAATACATAATGACTGGAGAGTTCATAGGTCAGATAAATCTTGAAATGCAGAGGGACCAGACTCTCCAAGATTATCAATTAATTTCGTCCCTTATCCTTTAATGTGGACACCACTTCTCAATATGAAAAAGTCAGATTGGACATTGCCCAGGGATCCCTGTGGGAGGGATTGGGGACAACGAAGCATGTATGGCAGAGAAAATGGGATTTGATGATATGTATAACTACTAAATCACTGTGTAGGTATTCCTTCTGGCCTCCAGTGTTTTTGAGCACCCAGATGGAGATAACTGGGATGGTGGAGTGGTGGCCCATGGAAAATTCTGGTATCTGTTTTGTAGCTACTTGTTGAAGTATGCTTTCAAAGTTATTGCTTTTCAAACAATGTTTATTTGGTACAAAATTTATATTTGACTAGTGCATTTCCTAATGTAACTCATGTGGACAGTTGAATTGAACACCATAAGAACATGAAACCTTGAGTAGGGCATGAGATTTTGTAGTATTGTCCAGAGTGATGCCCTGATGAATCCCAGAGTGATTTGAACAGTGAGTTAAAAAGTATTTGCAAAGTTCCTTTGGGGAAATGGTGAGAAAGAGGGAAATTCAACTTCCCCATGTGTAGAATTTCTGATATTCTCACAAGCAGTGGGGACAACCAAAGCAACAGGCTGAGCTCTCAATCTTGGAGTTTGTTCATATAAAACATTCTCACAAAGGATAGGTCAAGCCTACTTAAAATTAGGCCTAAGAGTCACCCCCAGAGAATCTCTTTTGTTGCTCAGGTGTGGCCTCTCTCTCTCAGCCAACATGACAATCAAACTCACTGCCCTCCCCCTCTCTATATGGGACATGACTCCCAGGGGTGTAAACCTTCCTGGCAACATGGGACAGAAATCCTAGAATGAGCTAGGACTAAGCATCAAGGGATTGTGAAAACCTTCTTGACCAAAAGGGGAAAGAGAGAAATGAGACAAAATAAAGTGCCAGTGGCTGAGAGATTTCAAAGAGAGTCAAGAGGTTGTCCTGGAGGTTATTCTTACACATTATATAGATATCACCTTTTTAGTTAAGGTATATTGGAGAGACTGGAGGGAAGTGCCTGAAAATGTACACCTGTGTTCCAGTAGCTTTGTTTCTTGAAGATGATTGTATAGTGATATAGCTTTCACAATGTGACTGTGTGATTGTGAAAACCTTGTGTCTGATGCTCCTTTTATCTATGGTATGGACAGATGAGTAAAACATATGGATTAAAAATAAATAAATAATAGGCGAACAAATGTTAAAATAAATTTAGTAAATTGAAATGCTAGTGATCAAGGAAAGGGAGTGGTGAGAGGCATAGAAAAAAATAGGGGAAACAAAGGCTAAAATATATTGGGTAGATGGAAATATGAGCAGTCAATGAGAGGGAGGGATAAGGGGTATGGTATGTATGAATTTTTTCTTTTTTCTTTTTATTTCTTTTTCTGAATTGATGCAAATGTTCTAAGAAATTATCATGGTGATGAATATACAACTATGTGATGATATTGTGAGTTATTAATTATATACCAAGAACGGAATGATCATATGGTAAGAATGTTTATGTTTGTTTGTTGTAATGTTTTTAAAAATTTTTAAATGAAAAAAGGAATGAACCTAATAAAAAATTATTGCTTTTTTCTTTCTTTGTTTTGCGTGTTATATTTTACAATGAAAAAAATGTTTAAAAATGAATATTTAAAAAATGAGGAAGGGGTTAAGACTTTCTCAGATACACAAAAGTTGAGTGAATTCATCACCACTTGACCTGACTTATGAGCAATTCTAAAGTGACTCCTCAGACTGAAAGGAAAGGACACTAGACAGTGGATCAAAGGCCAAAAGAAATAAAACCTCTAGTAAAGTTAACTGTATGAGTAATTTCAAATGTCAGTACTATTGCTTTTTTCTTTCTCTCTCTTTTGTGTGTGTGTGTGTGTGTGTGTGTGTGTGACTGTGATATGTTACATGGTGTGGTGGCTTGAAGCTGTTTGAAAAACTTGTTCTTAAATCTAATCAATTCATGAGCACCAGCCATTGTAAGTAGGATCTTTTGATGAAGCTACTTCTGTTAAGGCATGACCCACTTCATTCAGGATGGGACTTACTCCTGCACTTAACCCTTTATAAACAGAATGCATGGAGAAAGAGAGAGAGGGGAAGCGATGGCATCAGGAATCTGAAAGCAATGAAACCTGTAAGAGAAGAGACAGACCAGCAGATGCCACCATGTGCCTTGCCATGTAGCAGAGGAGCCAAGGATCACCACCAGCCAATCTGCGAAGAAAGCATTGCTTTAATGATGCCTCTCAACTCTATTTGAACTCTCTCAGCCACTAATGCCTTCTTTGTTATATTTCTTTTCCCCCTTTTGGTTATTGTTGATCCAAAGGTGACAGAGACAGGCTCATCCCTGAGAGTCATCTCCCAAGCAGTCAGGGAGACTTTCACTCCTAAATGTTATGTCCCATGTAGGGGGGAGAGCAATCATGTCACTTACAGAGTTGGGCTCAGAGAAAGTGAGGCCACATCTGAGCAACAAAAGAGGTCCTTCAGAAGTAACTCTTAGGCATACCTATAGGTAGGCTAAGCTTCTCCATTACCTACATAAGCGTCATAAGAGCAAGCCTCAAGATTAAGGGCTTGGCCTATTGATTTGGGTGTCCCTAATGTTTGACACAGTGTCAGGGGTTTCCCTGGTGGTAAAGGTTAATAGCCCCATATTTTTTCTCCTATCCCTTAAGGGACTTTGCCAATACTTTATTTATTTATTTGGCATTGGCAGTCACCAGGAATAGAACCCAGGCCTCTGGCACGGCAGGAAAGAACTCTGCCTGCTGAGCCACTGTGGCCCTCCCTGTCAATACTTTTTGATTATATATTTAATATACTCTGGGATTTATCTAGGCATTACATTAAGCTATGCAGGATTAAAAGCCCTCATTCTTATTCTGGTCTTCCTGTGTTTGGATTGTTTCAATGATCTATCCAGACAGGTTGAATTAGATTAGTGCCATAGAAAATTTAGGTTCTAGACAAAATAAACCTTTCTTCCTTTGGTCTCAAAGAGTAGATAATGTTCTAAAATATTGACAATGTCTTCCTTAGCCCTATAATAATTTGTAACAAGTAAAACAAAAAGGAGAAAAGGAGAGAGGACAGAGGGGTACAAGAAACCATCTATATGTTTGTATATGCTACTAAGTTGGTATTAAAATCAAGTATGCTGAATAATTTTACTGATATTTCTTTTAACCTCCAGTACCTGAAAGCAGCTAAAAATAAATACCTAAACTTGTGGAATTGTAACTCACACCAAACTCTGAAATCTGCTCTACAACTAATTGTTGCAATTAGTACTTTGAAATTTATTGCCTTTATGTATATGTGTTATTTAAAGAGAAGGAGGAGTATAACAGAGAAGATAGGATTCAACAAATGAGCATGACTGCTGAATCATTATACTGATATTTCTGTTGGACTCCAGTGTCTTGGAGCAGCTAGAAGTAAAAAACAAAAAATTGGGAAACGCATACAAAATTTTGGAATCTGTTCTATAACTCCTTGTTAAAATGTACTTGGAAATTTATTGCTGTTTTGTATATGTGTTATATTTCACAATAAAAAATTTTTTTAATCAAATATGATTGTCATAGATTTAGAACATTAAGTTTTAGCCCTATGGTAGCCACAAAGAAAATATATTTAAAAATTAAGAAATAAATGAGAAGGGACATGAAATGGAACAACAAAAACTATCAAATATCAAGTAAACGTTAAAGCAGGCAATAATGGAAGAATTGAGGAACAAAAAGGTGTAAGACTTACAGAGACTAAATTCTAAAATAACTGAAGAAAATCTACATTGTCAGTAGTTACTTAAAATATAAATGGATTAAATGCTCCAGTCAAAGACAAAGGTTGGCAGAATGGATACAAAGTGTGACCCAACAATGTGCTGCATACAAGACATTCATCTTAAATTCAAAGATACAATTTGTTAAAAATGAAAGGATTTTTTAAAAAATATCATGCAAAAGAGAAAAAATGCCAGATAAAAATAGTCTTTAAGTAAAAAACTGCTACAAGTGACTATACAATGGCCACTATACAATGATAAAGGAATCAATTAAACAAGTCATAACAATAATAATATTTAAGCACCTAATAGGAGAGCCGCAAAGTATGAATTAAATATTGTTCAACCTTAACCATTTCAGTATCTGCTTTAAGCAGCCTAGGAAACTAAAAAATACATATTTTACTTCTTACAGATCCTACAATGTAAATGCATAAAAAGTAAAAAAAAAAAGAAAAACTGTGGGCAGTTTCATTGAAAAAAAAGTAATAAATGTATGATTAGGGACATTCAAAATCCTTATTTTGAATTGAAAAGAGAAATAGATGGTTCTGAATTAATAGTAGGAGACTTCAAAACACCACAGTAAATAAAGGATACATTATTTTTATACCTGCATCTGAGACTATGTAAGAGAACCATATCAAGCGCTATTTAATGCATTTTAGGAATTTCAAATAGGTAATCTCATGCAATCCTCAAAACAATCAGGAGGAGGAGGAATTGGCTTCCACTTTTAACAATGAAGAACTGAGACTCAGAGTAGCTTGTCCATTGGGGCAGGAATTATAGGTGATTAAGAGATATTATTTGAACCCAGATCCATCAGACCCGTGTTTATGCTCTTGCTTCTACACCAGGTGCAACACATTGATAGACCAGGAGAATTGTCTCTTCCTCCTCTCTTGATTTTTGAATGCATGTGCTAAAATCTGTTCTTGCATATGATTTATTCAATGTTTCCCCCAATCTGCTTCTTCTTGTGTGTTTCCCATCCCTGAGATTCCTTCAACTATTATGTCAATCAACTCAGCTTGGCTCCTTCTTCCATTCATCTCCCCATCCAATCTCTTTGCAAGTCCTGGCAATTCTAATTCCAACTTCATTTTCACACCATTCCTCTCATCTCCAGGCTCACAGAAACCACTAACTATAATGCTTCATTACTTCCAACTTACTAGGTTGAAATAGCCTCTATAATGGTCCCCAATGATCCTGCTACTGGTGTTTATGCTCCTGTGTAATGCTCCCCACCCCCAAGTATGGACTAGGACTAGCAAATCATTTCTAACTAATAGAATAAATCACATATAATAAGATGTCACTTCTGGATTAGGTTACAAAAAAATCTGGCTTCTGTTTTGCTTGCCTTTTATTACTTTCTTATTTACTCCTCTGATTGAAGCCAGCTGCCATGATGTGGGTTACCTATTCCACGTGGCAAGGCATGAGGGGTCCTCTGGCCAAGAACCAGGGAAGGACTAAATCTCCCAGTCCAATAGCCCATGAAAAAATGAATCCTGTCAATAACCATATCAAAAATTGAGACACCAAGTACATGTTTTAAGTTACTAAATTTTGGGATAACCTCTTAGCAGCAGTAGATAGCTAAAATACTTCCTAATGGGTATGCATATATCCAGGAAGAGCACTGTGAATTTTCTTGCTGCCAAATTAAACAGGCAGACTCTGAGGAGGAAATCAAGAAAAAAATTCCATTTATAATAGCAACAAAAAGGATCAAATATATAGGAATAAATATAACTAAGGATACAAAAGACTTATACACATAAAACTATAAGAAATTGCTAAAAGAAATCATAGAAGACCTAAATAAATAGAAGGACACACCGTGTTCATGGATGGGGAGATGAAATATAGTTAAGATGTCAATTCTATCCAAAATGGTTTATAGATTCAATGGAATACCAATTAAAATTACAATTACTTACTTTGTAGAAATAGAAAAACCAATAAACAAATTTATTTGGATGGGAAGGGTGACCAGAATAGCTAAAAATATCTTGAGAAAGAAAAGTGAAGTGGGAGGTCTCACATTATCTAACCTTAAAGCATATTGTGAAGCTACATTGCTCAAGATAACATGGTACTAGCATAAAGATAGATATACTGACCAATGAAATCAAATTGGGTGTTCAGAAATAAGCCCTCTCATCTATGGACAATTGATCCTTGATAAGGCAATAAAGTCAACCCACCTGGGAGAGAGTAGCCTCTTCAATAAGTGATGCCTGGAGAACAGGATATTCATATGCAAAAGAGTGAAAGAGGATCCATATCTCACACCCTATACAAAAATTAACTCAAAATGAATTGGAAACCTAACCATTAGAGCTAAGACCATAAAATTTTAAAAGAAAATGTAGGCAAGATTTATAATATATCCTATTATAAATCTTGTAATAGGATGCAGTTTCCTAGACCGTCCAAAGCATAAGCATTGAAAAAAAAGATAAATTGGATCTCTTCAAAATTAAACACTTTTGTGCATCAACAAACTTTGTAAGGACAGTAAGAAGACAGCCTACACAACAGGAGACAATATTTGGAAACCACATATCATATAAGGGTTTAGCATCCAGAATATATAAAGAGATTCTTCAACTTAGGTTGGATTGTATGATGCATGAATAAAACTGTTTAAAAATGAACACAGCAGGCCACAGTGGCTCAGTGACGGAGTTCCCGCCTGCCATACCAGAGACCCAGGATTCGATTCCTGGTGCCTGCTCATGTTTAAAAAAATAATTATAAAAGAACAGAGAGGGGCAGTGCGATGGTGGCTCGGTGGCAGAATTCTCACCTGCCATGCCAGAGACCCAGGTTCATTTCCCAGTGCCTGCCCATGTTAAAAAAAAAAAAATGAACAGAGATAAAAAAAAAATGCTAGAGAAAATGTAGAGAAAGAGATGTACCTGCTCACTGTCCATATGGAAACTGAGAGGTGCAGAGGAGCAGCACCTTAAAGGGCAGAGTGATGGTTCCACAGGAGGCTAGGAGAGGGGTTGCCAACTACGAACAAGTGAATGTCAACATTGAAGGTATTGGAAAAGGATGGTGTTCTAGTTGGCTAGCTTCCAGAATGTGAAATACCGGAAATGAAATGGCTTTTTTAAAAGGAGAATTTATTAAGTTGCTAGTTTACAGTTCTAAGGTCAAGAAAATGTCCCAATTAAAGCAGTCTATAAAAATGTCCAAATTAAGGCACCAACAAGAGGTTACCTTCACTCAAGAAAGGCCAACAAAGTTCAGGGTTTCTCTCTCTCAACTGGAAAGGCACATGGTGTACACAGCGATGTCTACTAGCTTCCTCTCCAGAGTTCTTCTTTCATGAAGATCCACTAGAGATATTTTCCTTCCTCATCTCCAAAGATCTCTTGCTTCATGGGCTCCCTGCTTCATGGCTCTCTCTTGACTCTCTCTTTCTCTCTACAGAATGGTTCCTCTTTTATAGGATTCCAGCAAACTAATCAAGACCCACCTGGAATGGATGGAGTCACAATACCATGAAAGCCATCTAATCAAAAGTGACAAATGGATGGACCACATCTCCATGGAAACAATAAAGAAGCCCCTAGCCAACCATATTGAATGCGGATGAAAGGACACAGCTTTTCTGGGGTCCACAACAGATTCAAACTGGCACAGATAGTATGCAGGAAAAAGTACAATCAATGCAAGCTAGGGCCTACAATCAACAGTAACATTGTAATGTGCTTCCATTGAATGTAACAAAGGCAATATGCCAAAACTAAATGTCAACAAGCAGGGAGCATGGTTGAGAGGTATGGATTCTTTGTGGAAGAAAAGGAAATGTCTTCATATAGATTATAGTGCTGAAGGCAGGTCTATTTACTTAGGTTGGTGTGCTGGTTTGAAAGGAAGTATGCCCCCTAAGAAAAGCCATGTTTTAATATAAATCCCATTTCATAAGGGTAGAATGGTCTCTGTTCAATATGTATGTTTGAAACTGTGATCGGATCATCTCCTGGATGAAGTGATTTAGTTAAGAATGGTTGTTAAACTGGATTAGGGGATGACATGTCTCCACCCATTTGAGTGGGTCTTGATTAGTTTCTGAAGTCCTATAAAAGAGGAAACATTTTGGAGAATGAGAGACTTCAGAGAGAGCAGAGAATGCTGCAGCACGACGAAGCAGAGAGTCCATCAGTCAGAGACCTTTGGAGATGAAGAAGGAAGACGCCTCCCGGGGAGCTTTGTGAAACCGGAAGCCAGGAGAGAAAGCTAGCTGATGATGCTATATTCACCATGTGCCCTTCCAGCTGGGAGAGAAGCCCTGACTGTATACGCCATGTGCCTTCTCACTTGAGAGAGAAACTCTGAACTTCATCGGCCTTCTTGAACCAAGGTACTATCCCCAGATGCCTTAGATTGGACATTTCTATAGACTTGTTTTAATTGGGACATTTTCTTGGCCTTAGAACTGTAAACTAGCAACTCATTACATTCCCCTTTTTAAAAGCCATTCCATTTCTGGTATATTGCATTCCAGCAGCTAGCAAACTAGAACAGTTGGATTGTATGATGCATGAATAAAACTGTATAAAAATGAACAAGAGAAAAAAAACGCTAGAGCAAATGCAAAGAAAGAGATTACCTGTCCATCATCAGTAGGGAAACTGAGAGGTGCAGCCCCTTGAAGGGCAGAGTGGTGGTTCCACAAGAGACTAGGAGTGGAGTGTCATATGATCCTATAACCCCCTTGCTCAGTGTATACTTGGAGGAACTGAGTGTGGGGTCATAAATGATATTTGCACACTGGTGTTTATCAGGGCAGTATTCCACATTCACAGTGGATGGAGGTAGCCTAAGGCTACAACAACTGAGGAATGGAAAGGAGTACTGTGGTTTATACATGCAGTGGACCAGAGCTGTCACAAGAAGGATTGAAGTTGTGAAGCATGCAACTAGGTGAATGAACCTTGAGCACTGCTTGTTGAATGAAATGTCAGGAACAAAAACCAAATATTATCATGCCTCACTCATACAGATTAACTATAACATAAAAACTTGATGAACAAGAGCATGGGTAACCAAGTTGGGGTCTATTGCAAAAGATCCTAGATTGTAAGCCCCTACAGCAGTCATGTATATTCTAGAGTTCTAACTGTTGTTTCTAATACTGAGATACTGAGTTGTTTGTATATATCCTGGTTGTTCCTAGAAACTATGATGACACCTGAGACTCAGAATTTAGAGCTCTCAAGCTATGAAAATCAGCATTACTCCATATAGGAACTATTTAAATCATTGAAAAAGGGATCAGACTTTGACTAGAGATATGGAGGAAGCTGATCTGGATAAGACTAATGTAGATCAGAATACAGGGTAAAGAATGATATTGACCAGACCTTAAAACTTCAACTTCTGTGTGAGACCAAAGGGAGAGATGTTTATTTGTTGCAAACTTATATGTTGGTAGAAGAAAGTACTACCAATACAGTAATAACATTAATGTTAACGGATTAAACTCCCCAATCAAAAGACATAGACTGGCAGAATGGATTAAAAAAAACAGGACCCATCTTTATGCTGTCTACAGGAAACACATCGTGGACCTAAGGATAAACATACATTGAAAGTGAAAGGCTGGGAAAAGATATTTCATGCAAATAACAATCAGAAAAGAGCAGGAGTAGCTATACTAATATCCAACAAATTAGACTTCAAATATAAAACAGTTAAAAGAGACAAGGAAGGACACTATGTATTAAGAAAAGGAACAATTCAACAAGAAGAAATAACAATCATAAATATTTATGCACCAAGCCAGAATGCTTCAAAATACATGCGGCAAACACTGAAAAGAGAAATAGACACATCTACCATAATAGTTGGAGACTTCAATTCCACACTCTCATCAATGGACAGAATATCTAGATAGAGGATCAATAAAGAAACAGAGAATTTGAATAATACAATAAATGAGCTAGACTTAACAGACATTTATAGGACATTACACACCACAACAGCAGGATACACCTTTTTCTCAAGTGCTCATAGATCATTCTCAAGGATAGACCATATGCTGGGCCACAAAGCAAGTCTCAATAAATTTTAAAAGATTGAAATCATACAAAACACTTTCTCAGATCATAAAGGAATGAAGTTGGAAATCAATAATAGGCAGAGTGCTGGAAAATTCACAAATATGTGGAGGCGCAACAACACACTCTTAAACAGAGTGGGTCAAGGAAGAAATTACAAGAGAAATCAGTAAATATCTCGAGGCTAATGACAATGAAAACACAACATTTCAAAACTTATGGGATACAGCAAAGGCAGTGCTAAGAGGGAAATTTATTGCCCCAAAAGCCTATATTAAAAAAGAAGAAAGAGCAAAAATCGAGGAATTAACTGTCCACTTGGAAGAAGTAGAGAAAGAACAGCAAACTAACCCCAAAACAAACAAAAGGTAAGAAATAATGAAGATTAGAGCAGAAATAAATGAATTGAGAATATGAAAACAGTTGAGAAAATCAACAAAACCAGAAGCTGGTTCTATGAGGAAATCAGTAAGATCGATGGACCCTTAGCAAGACTGACAAAAAGAAGAAGTGAGAAGTTGCAAATAAATAAGATCAGAAATGGAAGAGGAGACATAGCCACTGACCCAACAGAAATAAAGGAGGTAATAACAGGATACAATGAACAACTTTATGCTAATAAACACGACAATGTAGATGAAATGGACAACTTTCTAGAAAGGCATGAGCAACCAACATTGACTTGAGAAGAAACAGATGACCTCAACAAACCAATCACTAGTAAAGAAATTAAATCAGTAATTAAGAAGCTCCTCAAAAAGAAAAGTCCAAGACCACATGGCTTCACATGTGAATTCTACCAAACATTCCAGAAAGAATTAGTACCAATATTGCTCAAACTCTTCAAAAAAATGAAGAGGAGGGAAAGCTACCTAACTCATTCTACAAAGCCAACATCACCCTCATACCAAAGCCAGAAAAAGATATTGCAAAAAAAAGAAAACTACAGACCATTCTCTCTAATGAATATAGATGCAAAAATCTTCAACAAAATTGTAGCAAATTAAATCCAGCAACACATTAAAAGAATTATACATCATGATCAAGTAGGATTCATCCAAGGTATGCAAGGATGGTTCAATATAAGAAAATCAATTAATGTAATACACCATATCAACAGATCAAAGCAGACAAACCACATGATGATCTCGATTGATGCAGAAAAGGCATTTGACAAAATTCAACATCCTTTCCTGGTGAAAACACTTCAAAAGATTGGAATAGAAGGGAACTTTCTCAAAATGATAAAGGGAATATATGAAAAACCCACAACTAACATCATCCTCAATGGGGAAAAACTGAAAGCTTTCCCCCTAAGATCAGGAACAAGACAAGGATGTCCACTATCACCACTGTTATTCAACATTGTGTTGGAAGTTCTAACGAGCAATTAGACAAGAAAAACAAATACAAGGAATCAAAATTGGAAAAGAAGAAGTAAAACTCTCACTGTTTGCCGATGATATGATACTATATGTTTAAAACCCTGAAAAATCCACAGCAAAACTACTAGAACTAATAAATGACTACAGTGAAGTGGCAGGTTACAAGATCAACACTCAAAAATCTGTAGTGTTTCTATACACTAGTAATGAACAATCTGAGGGGGAAATCAAGAAATGAATTCGATTTATAATTGCAACCAAACGAATAAAACATTTAGGAATAAATTTAACTAAAGAGACAAAAGACCTATACAAAGAAAACTACAAGAAATTGTTAAAAGAAATCACAGAAGACCTAAATAGATGGAAGGGCATACCGTGTTCATGGATTGGAAGACTAAATATAGTTAAGGCGTCAGTTCTACCTAAATTGATTTGCAGATTCAATGCAATACCAATTAAAATCCAAAAAAACTTACTTTTCAGAAATAGAAAAACCAATAACCAAATCTGTCTGGAAGGGCAGGGTGCCCTGAATAGCTAAAAGTATCCTGAGGAAAAAAATGAAGTCGGAGATCTCATGCTATCTGACTTTAAGGTGTATTATGAAGCTACAGTGGTTAAAACAGCATGATACTGTCATAAATAGATATACTGAGCAATGGAATCGAATAGGGTGTTCAGATATAGACCTCATCTATGGACAATTGATCTTTGATAAGGCAGTCAAGCCAACTCACCTGGGACAGAACAGTCTCTTCAATAAATGGTGCCTACAGAACTGGATATTCACATGCAAAAGAATGAAAGAGAACCCATATCTCACACCCCATACAAAAAATGAACTCAAAATGGACCAAAGAACTAAACACTAGATCTAAGACCATAAAACTGTTAGGAGAAAATGTAGGGAAATATCTTATAAATCTTATACTAGGAGGCAGTTTCCCAGACCTTACACCAAAAGCAAGAGCATTGAAGAAAGAAAGAAAGAAATGGGAACTCCTCAAAATTAAACACTTTTGCACATCAAAGATCTTCATCAAGAAAGTAAAAAGAGAGAAGTTTTCAAGATGGTGGCTTAGCAATGTGCGTGTTTTAGTTCATCCTCCAAAACAACTACTAAATGGTACAGAACAACTCCCGGGGCCACCTCAGTGACCAGACACACAGCGTACCCCAGTCTGGACCAGCTGGACTGGCTGTGAACCCCCCCAGAACCGTGAGTTCCCCAAGGCATGGCAGCGGGTGCCCCTCCCCCAGAGGATGCTTCCCAGAGGGGAAAGGAAAGAGACTTTACCAGCAGCAGGGCCTGAGCCCAACCAAATGCCAATTGTGGAATTAATTAGCAAATTCTGACTACTAAAAATAGGCCCCCAGCTCAGGTGACCCTGGTCAAAGCAGAGGTCACTCATATCCAAGGGGGCGGGGCTGACAGAAAAAGAAAAAAGAAAACAGAAACAGAGGTTTTTGTGGCTGTGTTTCTACAAAGGCTTGACTGCCATTGGATACAGTGGCAGGGCTTCTCAGGCTGCAACTGCCCCAGGCATAGGCAGAAACAAGCTTGTTGGAGGGCTTGTCTGGAGGCTGTGCCTTCCCCAGGGGAGGGGTGAAGCCCAACTCAGGTGGAATTCCTCCCTCAAGGAATTCAGACACCAGGGCTTGGTAATTTGAAGCCATTAAAGCAGCCTACAACATCTCCTCTCTCTCCACCACACCCCCAGCAGGAGAGTCTGCCAAAGTTAAAGGTACCAAATCACCTTATGCTGGTGGGACCTGCAGGCAGACAAGCAGCACATACTGGGCAGGATAAGAAAAATGGAGTCCAGAGACTTCACAGGAAAGTCTTTCAACCTGCTGGGTCCCACCCTCAGGGAAAACCGCTGCAGGTGACTCATTCCTTCTGATAGGAGGCCAGTTGGTCTGGGAAAATCTGGCTGGGGTCTGTAATACCTAAGTAGTCCCTCCTAAGGGTGGGGGGGAAAAAGGCACCATACAAGCAGGGCAAGAAACAAGAAAACAAGAACTGAAAAATTCTCCTCTATTAAACAAAACCTAAGTTAGAGGTCCAGAAAGAGCTGAACTGAATGTCAAAGAACAGATAGATAACAAAGTCATCCAGCAAGAAAACCCTAGGTAAAAGAAGTGAAAGCAATCTCCAGAATAAACTAATTAAGGTAATTAAAGGTCCAGAAAAAAAATAACACTAGGAAAATTGAAGATATGGCCCAGTCAAAGGAACAAACTAACTACTCAAATGAGATACAGGAGCTGAAACAATTAATTCAGAATATACAAACAGACATGGAAAACCTCATCAAAAACCAAATCAATGAATTGAGGGAGGACATAAAGAAGGCAAGGAATGAACAAAAAGAAGAAATCAAAAGTCTGAAAAAACAAATCACAGAACTTATGGGAATGAAAGGCAGGTTTCGAGAGGCAGAAGATAGGATTAGTGAACTGGAGGATGGAACATCTGAAATCCAACAAGAAAAAGAAAACATAGGGAAAAAATGGAAAAATATGAGCAGGGACACAGGGAATTGAATGACAATATGAAGCACATGAATATATATGTTGTGGGTGTCCCAGAAGGAG
>PVIY010019315.1:0-45972 GCA_004026745.1 Myrmecophaga tridactyla
AGAAACTTGTGAAGCATAAATTACATGCTGAGTATGATGAATTACTGTCTTGAAATGCATTAAATACAATCGCATTCTTCCCCTGTGAAATAAAGGACTTTTACTATATGATTCTTTTTATAGCTTTAAATTTTGAGATCTCTGTTGACTCTGAGTTATTAATTAAATAATAAATTATGTTAACTTACTTTGGTAAGGACCTTGGCTAAATATATGAAGAATTTCAGGCGAAGAATATATTATATTAAAACATGGAAGAACAAAGTTGGAGGACTTATACTTTCTAGTTAAAAAAATCAGAACAAATCTACAATAGCAAAACATTATGGTATTGACATATAGACCAATGGAGTAGAATTTAAAGTACAGAAATAACTGCACATATCTATGGTAGTAAGTCCAATGAATAGGAAAATAATAGTATCTTCAGCAAATGTTACTAGGGAAATTGGATTTCCACATTCAAAAGAAGGAAGTTGGACTCCCTACCTCACACCAATTATAAAGTTAAGTGAAAATGGATCAATGAATTAATAATTAGAGCTAAAACCATAAAAATCATGTAGGTAACATAAGGAGAAATCTTCATGATCTTGGGTTGAGCCGTGATTTATTTGATTTCACACTCAAAACACAAACAAAAAAAGAAAAATAGATAAAATGCACTTCCTCAAAATTTAAAACAAACATATTTTGAAGAAGGTGAGAAAGCAATCTACAGAATAGGAGATACAGTCTCAAATCATACATCTGATAAAGATTTAATAGCTAGAATATATAAAGAAATGCTACAATTTGACAAGAAAAAGCTAAACAATCCAATTTAAAAATGATCGAAGGACTTGAAAATATACAAATAGCTAATAAGTATATGATAAGATGCTCAACATCATCAGTCATTAGGAAAATGCAAATAAAACTACAGTGAGATACCACTTACACCCACTTTGATGACTATTATTCAAAAACAGAATATAACAAATGTTAGAGAGGATGTGGACAAACAGGTACACTCATTCATTGTTGGTAGGGATGTAAAATGGTGCAGCGACTATGGAAACCAGCTTGGCAATTCCTCAAAAAAGTTAAACCTGGGTATATACACAAAACCAGGAAAGAAAGGAACCAGAAAGAAACCAGGACTGAAATAGGTACTAGCATAACCAATGTTCATGGCAGCTTTATTCCCAAGTAGTCAAAAGGTGAAGACAACCCAAGTACCCATAAATAATGTATGGATAAGTACAATATGGCATATTCATATAATAGAATATTATTCAACCATAAAACAGAATGAAGTACTGATACAAGCTACAACATGGATGAACCTTGAAAACATTTTGCTAAGTGAAATATACCAGAAAAATGACAAATATTGCATGATTCTATTTATACAAAATAATCTAAAATAAGCAATTTCATACAGTCAGAAAAGTAGATTAATTGGGTACTGAGTTTCTTGAGGGGCAATGACAGAGTTTTGGTAATGGATGGTGGTGATGATAGATTAAGATTAGAAATGTAGTTAATTGCACTAAATTATACACTTAAAATGATTAAAATGCCAGATGTTATGTTTAATATATATATGTTACCACAATAAATTTTTTCTAATTGGGGTCCTTTAAAGTGATGATTTCATTTATCTGGAAAATTCAATAAATATTTGAGATCATTTATTTCTAACGTTGATAGACAATGGAGCATTACTCTGTGGATATTTAAGTTTTCTGTAGATGTTTTTAATTTGACTATTAACATCTTTTTAATATTTTAGAGAATTCAGCACTAATTCATTCACCAAAATGGTGAACATTAGCATTCCCAGTCTTTGCTCCATCCTCTAGTCCATCCCTCCTTTTCATCTCGCCTAGATATCTATCCCGGTGCTGGCTATGGGGTATTTTTAGGGCTCTTATATTGCTACCTGAGTTGCTATCACTGCAAGTCTGGACATAAGGCATGGCCAGGGTGTTCCCTGAATTGTTCCTGAAGTCATTGATTTCTTTCTCCCCCTCAAATTTTGATAATCTATTGCATATACTCAAATTCCTCTATCTCTCCTCCCATACCCCAAGTACATTTTTCATAGCTGTGCTTTTCCTTTGGAGTTACATTTTCCTTCTCCTCTTCTGGGAGCCAATCTAAGAATTGTGACCAACTTTGGTCTCGAAGATTCTTTCCTAAGTGTGTTGAAGTCTGGACCCCGGACCCCAGCCCAATGAAATCAGCCTCATATATGCCTACTGCCCATTTTCATGGGCTGACTTTATTTCACCTATCCATATAGATATCCTTCACTAAGATTGCCAGATAAAATGCAGGGCACTCAATTAAATTTGAATTTCAGATAAACAAAATGAAAAAAAATTTTTTTAGTAGAAGTATGTCTCAAGCAACACTTGTGACTACTTATATTAAAAAGATCATTGATTGTTTATTTGAAATATACATTTAACTGGTGGTCCTGTATTTATATATGTTAAATCTGGCAATCTGATCCCTCACTAATTCTTGAATCTTTGATAAGAACTCAATTTCCTAAATTTTAACTTTATCTTAAAGCTTTTCAAATTCATTCTCAATTTAAACGTTGTTTATATTGGACTTTTGAATAAAGCTTAGTGCTTAGTACAATTTCAATTCACTTCTCTCCAATTGCCGTGCAGCTGTCCATGTAAAGATTATTTCAAATTTTACTTGTAGATTCTTTTACACTTACCTGATGAAATCAGGAGAAGTGCTAGGTCAGTTAATCAAAAAGCAAGTTAAAGATGACAATTATAGAAAAGACAGATATCTTATTTTTTTTTAACCAAAAATATCTAAATAGGTTCTCAGTAACCAATGTTTTGCTATTAGAACAAAGTCTTTTATGTTGGATAAAATGTTGATTATAATTTTTCATTTTTCTGACATAAACCACATCTGTAAGCAATGTTCTCCATTTTTTTTTGTTTTAACTTCATTCACGTAGAGTAAGAACTTAGATCTGAGGAACAACCTGCATAGAAAATCTTTTTAGATTTTATAATCATTGGTTTAATCCTTTACAATTGTCTCATCCACATATAATTCAACAATAATGGTTTTTGACTCCCCTTCATCAATTCTATCTGAAGAATTTAACTTAATTATTGTAGAAACACTAATTTTCTTTGCTTACTACATATTTCACTAACTTAAATAATCAACATAACTACTGAACCAGCATATAAAGGGTTATGGATAAAAACAACTAACTCTCTGTATACATTTACAATGCGACTTAGTGGGACAGTAGTGCACAGGTGTACTGTACTTGATAGCAATCTATTATTCTAGAGCAGTGGTTCTCAGAATGTGGTATTCAACCTTGGGGTTCCCCGAGACGCTTCCAAGGTTTATATGAGGTCAAAATTACTTTAAAAAATTACAATATTATTTGCTTTTTACACTGTTGTGTAAAATCACAAATGGTGCAAAATCAATGGTGGGTATCCTACTGGTCCCATAGTTGAAATCAAGTCAGTGGTACCAATCCATTTTAGTAGTCATTGCATTCAGCACTTCCACACACTTGCAGGAAAATATAAAACAAATAATTTCTGTTAAAAATGTACTTGATGAGGTATAAAAATTATTATTTTTATTAAATCTCAATCTTTGAATATACATCTCTGTAATTTCCTATATTTACAAAATGGAAAGCACACATAAAGCCCCTCTGTGTACTGCAATATAGAAACTGTTTTAAGGCTAAGCACTTCTACAGCTACTTGACTGGCAAGATAAAGAAGCCACTTTTCTCATGGAACAATTATTTTACATGAAAGAATGACTGACAGACAAATGATAGTTATTCAGAGTTGGATATTTGGAAGTCATTTTCTCAAAAATGGGAAGGTGAGCCTGTCACTTCAAGGGAAGCAAAGGAACTTTCAAGCAAAATTGGCATTTTTGAAAATTTGTATCTGTCTTGTAAGCTTGCCACCTTTCCTGTGTTTAATGACTATACTGATGAGATCAAAGGTGATATTAAAGGGCACAATTTTTTGAGATTTTTAAAGGTAATCTATCAATATTTGGAATATCTACATAACCCGGTGAACAATACTGTCCAAATAAGCCACGCATGATGTTTCAAAATCTTGCATAGGCTAAAGCTCATCTAGGGTGCATGATAGATCAATGAATCCTAAGCACCCTAAAGTGAAAATTTCATTGATGTAGTTTATATATTACACATTGCAACCAACTTTTAAGATTTTTTGAGTTTGGCGTAGCATCAAAGAAGATTGTCACAATCATCTGAAAAGTCTATTAAAACACTCTTCTCTTTTGCAACTCGATATTCATGTGAGGCTGTACATTCTTCATGTACTTCAACCAAATCAATTTAGTACAACAGACTGGATGCAGAAGCAAATATGAGTATTCAGCTGCTTTCTATTATACCAGACATCACAAAGATATCTACACATGTAATAATGCCACACTTCTTAGAGATTGTTTTGTTTTGTAAATGAACTATTTTTAATAAATCTATGCTAGCTGCGTTTAAATGTAATAGGTTTATCATTTTTATTTTTAATTAAAATAAATGGATATTTCAAAATTTTTTCAGTTTTGATTTCCAATGTCATAGACAGTAGGTATAACCCACAAAGGAGTCTTTTTTGGGGTCTTCAACGATTTTTAACAGTTTAAATGGTCCTGAGCCCAAAATGTTTGAGTATTTACTGTCCTAGAACATGATTCTGATAGGCGTTAATCACTATGTTTTGTAGAGAAAATTAAGGGTGTTAATTCAGTAAGTTATTTCAACATAGATAAATTGAAGAAGCCTCTACTGATTTCTTTTTTTTTTTTTTTTTAACTTTTCATTATAAGCCTCCAGGCCTGAGAGCCCCAAGAGTGAATAGCTTGGGGCCTTATAGGTACAGGGCCTTATCAACTGGGAGCAGGAGCTGGGCAAAGTTTTGCCAAGTATGCAAAGCTGATTAATTCTAAATGGCAAAAGTGACTTATCTGGTGGCTATTTTTAAAACAATTGCTAGTGTGAGTTTGGTGCCGGGGCTTTCGTAATGGAGCCAGGCTGCTGTGAAGAAATAAACAACCTGCAGGGTCACTCCACAGAGGCCATCTTAGCCTCATTTATATAACACACCTTAAAGTAATTCTTTCAGAGAGACAGTTATGAACATTAATTGTTTCTATCTCTGAAAATCTTCTGGAAGCTTTTATTTTATCTTTTTATTTGTGGTTACTTTTTCACTATGTAAGTAATACATAAATACATTCCTATTGTATAATTTTAAGCAGTACCAGTAAGGTGAAAGACTTCATTCTCTCCTATTGCAAGCCTACTTCCCTGTCCAGATGTAATCATCATAAATTTACTAAGTATTATTCCATAATTTGATTACTAGACAGATAGATAGAGCTGCATCTGGTTTTTATACCGTAGTGCAACTTTGTATTTCCCCCATCTGAATAAAATGGACTTCTCAATTATTTTAAAATGCTGTAGGTTTTTATTCATTATTTGACCAGCCCTTTTGTTGAGGGACTTATGTGTTACTTTCAATTTTAGAAAGCTGGAAATCTGTCATTATTTTTCTAGGCTGGATGACTAGATGTGAGATCAGTCTTGAAAAGTTTTAACATTTTAATTATATGACAGCTAGTCTTGAAAGATGATCTTCCACCTAGCCACACCTCACAGTATTTATGTCTTTGTGTCTTCTCACCCTCCCTAGAATCCTGTTACTCACTTTTGACCAATAGAATGTGCTGAAAGTGATGTCTGACTTCTGAGGCTGAGTGTAAAGAAAACTTTGGCTTCTGCTTGGATCTCTTGGAACACTTATGCTGGGGGAAGCTCCTGCCATGTAAGAACTCTGGCTGTCCTTGTACTTATATGTTATAAGGAAGTCCAATCTAGCATGTGGAGAGGTCACAGGAGGAAAGAGATGGCTGACTATTATTATTTCATTATTATATTATGATCATTATTATTTCACCCATCCACGCTAAGGCATTAGACTTAACTTTGAAGACGCCATCATGGATACTCAGTCCAGTCAAGCATGAGGGGCACCAGGTAAGAACCGTCCAGCTGAATCCAGTCAACCCATAATAAATGGTGTGATGTTTTAAGCACCACTGAATTTTGGGGTAGTTTGTTATAGAGCAAAAGGTAACTACAACAGTTATTATTAAAAATCTCAGCTAAAGTTTATGGAAGTGTCCAATTTCCATATTGAAATTGGATTATTTTTCCTAATATTTCTTGGTCATTTACATTTTATCTGAAAATCATTTTTCATATTATTTGTCTACTCTTTTCTTGGTTCATCTTATTCTTACTGCTTTATAAAGTTTTTGACATACCAGATATCATTCTGTTGGTTAAATAACTACTGATATTATCTCCTTGTCTATTGCTCAGTATTTAACTTGGTTTCTAAGGTCTTTATTTGAAAACATATCTAATTTTAATTGTAGTAAAATTAATCAGTTTCTGGTTTTGTGTCTTATTGCCTTACAACAACTTTTATTCCCAAGGCTATAAACATATTCTGCAATTTTTAACCTATACTGATAGTATTTTGCTTTTATATTTAGTTCCTCAATCTATCTGGGACATATTTGTTGAGTAAGGGGTGATAAACAGTTTTTAGTTTTAGACTTTTAGACATGATAGCATAATACCCCCAATTAAATAGGACATCCTTTCATCTCTTACTTACCATATGTTCTAGTTTACTAGCTGCCAGAATGCAATATACTAGAAATGGAATGGCTTTTAAAAAGGGGAATTTAATAAATTGCTAGTTTACAGTTCTAAGGCTGAGAAAATGTCCCAATTACAAGTCTATAGAAATGTCCAATCAAAGGCATCCAGGGAAAGATACCTTGGTTCAAGAAGGCCAATGAAGTTCAGGGGTTCTCTCAAGTGAGAAGGCCCATGGCAAACACGGCATCATCTGCTTGCTTCTTCTCCTGGTTTCCTGTTTCATGAAGCTCCCCGGGACGCATGTTCCTTCTTCATCTCCAAAGGTTGCTGGCTGGTGGACTCTGCTTCTTGTGGCTACATCATTCTACTCTGCTCTCTCTGAATCTCCATTCTCCAAAACGTTTCCTCTTTTATAGGACTCGAATAAGTGAATCAAGACCCACCCAAATGGGTGGAGACATGTCATCACCTAATCCAATTTAACAACCACTCTTGACTAAATCACATCATCCAGTGAGATGATCTGATTACAGTTTCAAACATACAGTATTGAGTAGGGATTATTCTACCTTCATGAAATGGGATTTTGATTAAAACATGGCTTTTCTAGGGGGCATACATCCTTTCAAATCAGCACACCATGTTTAAAATATGACCAATTTTCATAAATGCCTACTTCGTTTCTGGACTCTATAATATTCCATTCATTCATGTATCGATTCCTGTGCCATTTAAAAATGTTTCAATTATTTAAATTCTAGCATAATTTGAAGTGAGGAAATGAATGAAGTCCACCCTTCTTCAATTTATTTCCAAAAATTATATCACCTATTTTTGTGAAATTTCTCTTCCAGACTAATTTTAACACAATTTATTTTTTGTTTTTTTTGGTGTAGGCAGGCTCTGGAAATCGAACCCAGATCTCTGGCATGGCAGGCAAGAATTCTGTCACTGAGCCACCATTGCACTGCCCTCCAGACAAATCTTAAAACAGGATACCAGTATCACTCTTTCTTGTTTTAGCAGATTATTTATTAATATCTCTCCAGTCATTACAAGAGAATTTTTATGGGCAGGTGGGTAGATGTACACATTAAATCTAACATATTAATCTAGTTCTGAAATTATGTAGTTATCAGAATACCATATATAATTTCGCATGAAGTAAGCTCTGAAACAGAAAAGTAAGCGTTGCTCTTGTCCAACTCATACATTTGGTAAATAAGGACATGGGGCCAACAAAATATGACTATTTATTAGAATGAACAAGTAGAACAAGCAAAATTTATTTGTAGATTAAAATATGTCTGCTGTAATGTGACATATGTTCCTTTTATAAGAAGCCGGGGGGAATGAGGCATTCTGTAAAATAATGGACTAAAATTAATAAGGCTCTGGGGGAATAGGATTGAGAGAAATGACTCTCTGCCAATGCTGCTCTCTAACGACCATGCACACAAATACACACGCACAAGTCTTAATGGAAACATTAGCACAGTTTAAAAGACACATTCAATCCCCCAAATTTAGACAAATATTATAGTAAATAAAGGACTTCATCTTTATTTTAAAGATATCTTTAGCTTGGTGAAGGAGGGGTAGAAGGAAGGGTTGTATATAGAGGCAAGGACAAAATACAAAACAAAACAAAACATGGAGATATCTGTAATAAGCATTTCAAAGACAGAAACTGAGACCAAGCTAAGTGGAAAAAAAAAAAAAAAAAAGGAATGTTGGATGCAACTACCTGCATACCACAGACATTATTACTTAGTGGAGCAAAATATTAACATGCCAGAAAAAAGTTACATGAACCCATCAACTTCTGGGAATAAGCTAACCTGTGTTACAGTTAAGCTAACCTATGTTGCGGAAGAGTTATTTGGTTCAATGTTTTTTCCATGTATCATGTTTAAATTACTAAATGGTTTGTTTTTATTTGCTTTAGCAATAACAAAAGCTGTTATTGCACTATAATTGTCAACTAAGATCACGTCTCTGATGTTATTGAAAGGACTATAGAGGCTCCAATAACTATTAAATGTCCTAAGAGCGGTGAACTACTGATCACTATGTTTCCATCTTCAGACTTGGCAAGACCATCGTCTTAATCCATTTGTCTTGGATGATTTAGAACTACAAAATAGATGTTCAATAGACAAATGTGACTACTGAGCTCTTGAAATGTGGCTAGTCCAAATTAAGGTGCATTCTAATTGTAAAATACACACAGGATTTTGCAGATTCAGCCCCAAAGCAATGTAAAAGAATTCAGCATTTTTTTTTTTTTTTTTACATTTTGACTACATGTTGAAATGATAATATTTTGGGTTTATTGACTTGAGAAAAATGTATTATTAAAATGTAATTTGAACTGTTTTTCCTTTTATATTTTTTAAAGTGGCTACTAGAAAATTTAAAATTGCAATGTGGTCCACATAATATTTTTACTGGTCTCTGCTGATCTAGAAAGAGAAGAAAGAAAAATTAAAATAATTTAAAGACTAGGAATGAGGTTGATATGCAGAATTTAATGAATAATTGGAATAAGGAAAAATAAAACTACATTGAAGAAACTACATATCAGAAAGGATAGGAAGTTAGGATATAACACAGAGAAAGAGAAATGAAAGACATGGCAGCTAAGATGCATGATGTGAAGGGAAGGGTTTGAGCATTGAGAGAAGAGGTCACAGTAGGTATTACTATGTCTATATGTGAATACTGGAATTATCTATCTCAGTTGTATGTGACAGATGCTGTTCTCAAACTGGTAACATATCAAAATGTGAGTACTTCAAATGGAGTATTTAGTACTCATGTATAAAATGAACTGAATTTCCAAGAAATAACAAAAATCTCATTTTTCTCTCCATATATATCAGTAAATCAAAGTTTCTGTACCTTCATTTAATTTATTCTTTCCACAAATATTCAGTACCAGCTATGTGCTAGATACTATCTAAGGAACTGTTTTAAGTTTACCTGTCATATAGGATGACCAGAAAAAGGCTGAATCCTTATACATAATTACCCCTATTTCCTATGTATAAATCCTTAAACATAAATACCCCTATTTTCTATTCATAAGTTGGATCCATCCCATAAATGGATCATGTTATTTTAAAGAATACCTATGGCAATATATTTATGTAAAAAGAGATTAATGACCAGAACACCAAAGAATTTTCTGCAAATACTTTGGATTTTTCTTATGGGCAGAAAGAGATATCCTAAAAAAAAAACCTATAAATTTCCCATTGCTCTAGGCACTCCTTGGAAGCCCACATTTATGTGTATTATACTTTCATCTGAGCAAATACAAATCCTTGTTTTACAGAATTAGGTTTAAGTGATCTTCATTCTCATGTGTAAGCAGTAGTGAGAAAGGTGTCTTATGAACATTAAGATCATATGTAAAAAATAGCTAATTCAACTTGATTTTATAAATAGAAAAAGTAAGGTTGTTGACATCTCTTGAAAATATTTATTTAACAAAACTCAGTAATTAAGCTGAGCTTCTAATATTTAGGATGGCTAAGTCAGAAATGTAAGATAAACTTAAGAAGATATTAAAATACTAAGAGTACAGTATTCCACAGAGAGTGTTCAAGTACTTACATGCATATACACATACACACATTCATTTGGAGATTGTCACTTAAAAATTCTTACACCTACCATATCTTTAGTTCTAGTTCATTGGTTTTCTTTTTTAACTATGAAGCAGCCCTGAATTTTCAGCTCAAAGTGATATGTGGAGCTGACTTAGAGACAGGTAAAGGTCAATGATATGTTGTTTCTCTCAACTAGTGTTCCTCAAATTTATTATTTTGCTTTCAGGGAATCCAAGAATAGAAACAATTAAATTTCATGACTTGGAGGGACGAGAACAAGTTAAATTTTATAACTAAGGCTTACAGTGGTTAGTAAAGGAGGGTCATACTTTTGAACAAAGACCTTCTTTGGGCCATAAATTTTCTACCAATGGCTTCTAATCAATAGGGAACTAGACCTAAGAGACCTAAAACTTTCCATCTAAGTGCATCGTTTATGTTTAACACTTCCCTCTAACATCACCCTTCCTCACTTGAATGTGGTTGCACTCTTTTATATATGTAGTACACGTCCTTCGTGGTTGTTTTTTTTTTTGGTCCATGGTCTGGGAATCGAACCTGGGTCTCCCGCCACATCCTTTTTTTTTTTTTTTTGCACGAGCAGGCACCGGGAAATGCACCCAGGTCTCCAGCATGGCAGGCAAGAACTCTGCCTGCTGAGTCACCATGGCCCATCCATCCTTGTTTTTAAAACAAAAATAATGACATTGAATACGTTGCAATGTTTTAGTTCCCTAAACCTGCTGGAATGCAATATCCCAGGAATGGTTGGCTTTTATAAAGGAGATTTATCAAGTTAAAGATTTACAGTTCTAAGGCCACAAATGTCCAAACTAAGGTATCCAGAGAAAGATACCTTGATTCAAGAAAGGCCGATGTCTGTCACATGGGAAGGCACATGGCTGGCGCCTGCATCCTCTCCTGTCTTCTGCCTTCACATGGCTCTCTCAGCCCTTGTGAATCCCTTGGTTTATGGCTCGCTTAGCATTTTATGGGAAGGCACATGGTGACATCTGCTGGACTCTGCATCTCCAAACCTCCATGTCTAGGCATCAGCTCTCTCTTTGGCACTCCAAATGCCTATGTCGATGTCTCTTCTCAGCTTTCTCCAAAACATTTCCCCTTTAAAAAGACTCCAGGAAATGAATCCAGATCCACCTTAAATGAATGAAGTCTCAATTCTATCTAATCAAAAGGTCACACCTACAATTGGGTGCATCATATCTCCATGGTAGGAATCTAATCAAAAGGGCCACACCCACTATTGAGTGGGTCAATCTCCATGGAAACAATCTGATCAAAGGTGCCACCTGAACAATAGCTCTGGCCCCACAAGATTGGATCAGGATTGAAAGAAAATGGCTTTTCTAGGGCATGTAACAGTTTCAAACTAGTACATACAAGGAAGTTTTTATCTGCATAAAATTTATTTTATAACTCCCAAATTTGTAATGTCTTCTCTACTAATCTCTGCCATCACAAAGGACAATTAAGTAATAGCACAGCAATCTATATAAATGAAGTTATCTAACACAGAGAGTCAATATGGAAGAAAAATAACAGTGAAGCTGGAACTTTGTATCCTTTGCAAAAATGTGGATTGAACTCCAGAGAGTTCTTTCTAGAGTGTAGTGTGCAAAATTTGTAAGAAAGTCAGCATTTCAGAAGATAAAAAATTTTATTCATCTCAAGGTTTCATTATTTTTCCTACAAAATTCCAGAAGGAAAACATTAAATGAGGATTTGCTAATACAAAACTTCAAGAACTAAGATTAAATCATCACATTTAAGCCTTAGTAATGTGATAATGGCTAGTTGAAATAATATGTAATTGAGAAATTCTCAAATAGCTGATTGCTTCATTTTCTTTAAGAAAAACAGGGCACTAGGTTATTTAATTCTCAATTAATTCAAAATTTTAGGTAGATTTAATAGCTTTTAAAAATAAATGATACTTTTGAATAATAAAATAATTTGGGTGGGCCATGGTGGCTCAGCAGGCAGAGTTCTCGCCTGCCATGCCAGAGACCAGGGTTCGATTCCCAGTGTCAGTTCATTAAAAAAAACAAAGCAAAACAAAAACTTGACAGGTGCATACTGTCTATTGTAGTTCTAGGTATGATGAAATTAGATTATGCAACTATGTTCAGTTCTGGCTTGCTTTCTCTTGGAAAAATCATTTAACAGCTTTGTGATTCCTTTTATCACATCTGTTGGTTAATGATGCTTGCACAATTCACCTTTTTAGAAAACTTGGAGCTGAAATATGCTATAATTTTTAAATATAGCTTTTCATAATAAATAACCTTTATTTAGTACAAGTTCTGTCTTTGCAGAACCGCTGTAGGATGATGACATAAACAGAGTATCCACACGTTAGGGTATGTGTCCTACTATAGAGCTATGGAATTAGAGTGAAATGGCAGTATGCATGGTGTGACTTTTTTTTTTTTTTTTAGTTAGCTCCCTATTAAAGATAGAATTCAAAGTTATTTCTGAAATTTTAGGGAAAGCACTTTGAAAGAGATCTAAAAACTAAATTTAAAGAACTCAATATAATTTTAATGAATACTTAACAGAACTCATTTTCATTATTATGCAAGACTTCAAAGTTATGATATATTCCTTCCTATTCTCTCACGTGGTTCTGTGATTCTATAAATGGAGGAGTAAAGTTATGCAAAAGAGAAATACACCTTAATCTATCTCATTGCTTAAAGTCAAGTCTAAAAAGGTATGACAGATATGAATCTTTAGACTGTTCTGAATATGTTGAAAATAATCAATTTGTTCACATTTGCTAAATGAAATCCTTAATTGCACTGAGGAAGAAAGACCTACTTTTTTCCAGGAATACATGCAACCTTGTTTCTACTGCAAATGAATATTATCTATTACTTTTGAACTGTATATGTTTGTCTTTTATTCCAATTTATAATCAAATGTTTAAACAATGAATTAATACATATTGTCATGGGATAGCTGGTTTATTTTCTATAATTACAGGTTTTTCTTAATAAAATTATATGAAAATTTTAAGAAAAGGGACAATTTTTGAAGAAGAATTTCTCACTCTAATAAAAGACATACAAAATGTACCCTTACACTATCTCTCCCTTAATTTAAGGAAATTTAAATATCCTAAATAGATAGCCAGATCAGTCTAATCAATATTCATAATGAATAAAGATACAGATAGTACCTTGTTATTCTAAATTTAAAAATATATTTATGACCATTTCAAAGTAAGCCTTTCAAATAGTGTATGATTTCCCTTTATGCTTTTTTTCAGTATGTTGGGTAGTATAATTCCTTTTTAATAGGCAATTAAATAATAAAGGGGAGGTTTTTTTTTTTTAATCAAATATTTAGAGTCTGGCCATAGCTGTAAGCAATGGACCCAAGCAGAATTCCCACGAGAGATCATTCAGTTTCTCCTTAGGAGACACTTGTGGTTTGCTACCGGTAAATACACTCAGGACTTACTCAGAGATAATTGCTAATGCAGTACATTTTAATGTTTTAGACAGCAGCTGATAAAGATAATTGGTTTTAAGTTGAATTAGAAAGTAACATTTACAGCACAATTTTTTTTTAAAGTAGTAATTCAGTCTTTAATCACTTATTGCTATTTTATAAACAAGAGAATAACCCAGAGGGGGGAAAAAAAGGCAGTTCCCCCAGTCCCTATTCCCCCAGGCAAGTGTCTTTGGCACACATTTTGAGAGAAGAAAGCACTCAAATCATATAGGTTCGAACAAAATTGCATTCCTAATAGACATTGGGCTAGGGAATAAGGGACAGGATTGTGAAAAATCATTATATTCGTATATTATAAGGATATTGAAGAAGAAAAAAAAAACTCCTGTGAGATGGTTACAGGTCTGGGTAAAGTTACAAACTTTGCTATTCTCAGGAATGGAGGAGATGAATGGCCTTTCTATTCTCCATTTTTCCTCTGTGCTGCACCAAGTAAGGAAGAAAGGTTGAGTTCTTGTCCTCAGTGCTGCCGCTGGATAAAGTTCAGAGGAATCTTGTCTATTGGAAAATAACGGGAAATGGGTTTGCCGAGGGCACCATTTGGGGGTTAGAGAACCCTGAGCACGATGGAAGATGTGAATGCTTTGAACGAACACAATTGTTTGTATTCTTCTGTTAGTTCTATACTTTAATTCATGCTGACTCTAATGTGCTAGTTCACTATCCCATACTTCATATTGTTGACAGTTTTGTATTAAGCTACCATATATGTCAAAATTGATATAGTTTCTGTTCTCTTTGTTTATAAAACATTTTACTATTTAAAAATTTTGCCTTGCAAGCAGTTCTGAAGAGAATACTGAGTTAATGAAAAGTATTGATATAAATGAAGCACCTGGAGGGTACAAGAGGTCTGGACCTTCTCTCTCGAGAAGAGTTGTGGAGAGACATTAAAGTGAGTGCCTGCTATTTCTAGACATTTAACAAGGGAGGGGGAAAGCAACAGCAAGAGTGAGTTCCAGACAAAGAGAGATGTGGGAGGGAGGTGGGGGGGGGTATAAGAAAGTCATGAAATATTTTAATTGAGAGAAAAAGTTTATTATACCAAATTAGGATGCATGGTAAATTAACTGTAAGAAAATATAGCTGAATTATGAAAAAGGATATCTTGTTTTGCTAAGAAAGTTATCTTTCTTAATTTTGCAATAAGTTGCTAAATACAAACATCTTAATTGCTTTGTTGGTCAGGCTCAACATTTATACAATGCATTACTGTTCTGGGAAAGTGTGTAATTTTCTTTCCTTTGTGGGAGTATAAATTCTTAGGACATTAATATCTTTGGTCTTCAATATCTTGCTGCTTGAAGTGTAAGTCCAGCAGTAAAGACATGACTCGGGAACTTTTAGAAATGCAGAGTCTCAGGCCCTACCCCAGATCTGAATTCACAACTACATCAGAATGTGTATCTTATGAATGAAAGTCCCCAGATGATTTGTATGTCATTAAAGTTTAAAAACACTGCTCTGAGATATTTATATAAATGTAAATACATGTGTAACTTGCATTAAAGACTTGCATAGTTATATTCGTTTATATTTCCAGGATTTTAAGTATTACTTTATTACCACAATAAAAGACAGTTTATTAAAATAACAAAATATGATTTAAGGAGGAAATATAAAGTAGAGACCCACGTACATGTCATTGGCAAAGCTCTGAAGCAAAGTTCCCTGACCATTGATATTTTAATTGCAATGGCAAAGTGTTTTAGATAAATCTTCAAAACTTGTTTCATTAAGTAGCTACTTATTGTGACTATTTCAACAGATAGACAATCTGGAAGAAAAGTTGATGAGAAACTGCAAGAACAGCAAATAAATGTAATTTTGTCTTTATTTTCTTTGAACAGATTAAGAAACACAGTTCCAATAACATAAAAGGAACTTAAAATGAAGAAAAATTTGCCACAGCACTCTACAGAACCAAACAGTGATTTTGGGGAAAATTCTTTGCTACTTCTTAGTTTATCACCTTATAAGAAGTACATAATATTTTGACTTTATTTAGACCCATGCTTTATAAAAACTCAAAGCAATCTATCCATCATGAAAAGACTTGTGGAGGTTTAATGAAAATTTTACATTTTCATTATTTACCTTTTACCTGATCAAAAGGTAATCCTAACAGCACATTTTTAAAGAAGGAAAAATATATTAAAAATTAAAATTTAAAAAGAAAGAATTTTACATCAAGTTTAACTCAGCAAGAGTCGTGTCTCCAATAATGGAAAAGCTTTTTAAAATATTATTCATGTGCTTATTTTAAACAGTCTCAAAATTCCTCAAGGAAAATTAATATTTGTCTGATTAGAAATTTGGAAATGTTATTTAAAGGCCACCTTCAATGATTATGATGTATCTTCAGTTAAATCATGACTAAGCTTTTCTTAATTAAAGATTATTTAAAAAAAATTTAAATATGTCAAAACGAGTGCGATGGTGGCTCAGTGGCAGAATTCTCACTTGCCATTCCAGAGACCCGGGTCTGATTCCCAGTGCCTGACCTTGCAAAAACAAACAAACAATCAAACAAACAAAAAACAAAGAAAACGAGTGCTCTATGCTTTCTCTTCCTTATATTTAACCTAAATGATGTATGTTAAATAGTAAACTCCTGTTTACTGGATAAATATATGGGCATTTTCTCTAATAAACATTATCCTTGTAATTTTTTTTGTTTTCAAGTGGCCCTTCAGCCTGTAGGAAGCTTTGGTGTAGTGTGGAAAGATTATGGATTTTGGAGTTATCCTGAATCTGCTGCTTCCACCTTTTATGATCATTAGCAAATCACATAATTTCTCTTAGCCTCACCATTCCCATCAGTAAAGTGAGAATAATCATGGTTTTCTTACCCAAGAATGAATGGCAATACATATGAAAAATTAAGCCCATCGAGACTTTTAATGAGTGAAGTATATTTTATTGTTATTATTCTTATCTCTGCAATTTCCTTAAGCTCTCCTACTTTCATCAGAAGTCCAATTTTCTAAAAGTACAATGAACTTTCTATTATTAAAAAATATATATTTGTATTCATATTCATTTGCGCTCTTGCCAGTCTTTCTCACTGGGAAGAGAACTCTTCCGTCCAAAGACTGGTAACCTCTTCATCTGTATTCTTGATCCTTTTCCTCCCTCTCCATTGGCAATTTCCCTTCAGTTTATGAACATTTTTCAAATCTGTCTTTATCAACAACCCCCTTGAATCTCAATCCAAATCTTCTCAGCATCAAAAGTCAAGTCTTTCCCCTGGGTTTTACCACATACTACTGAGCGAGTACCCTGCATTTGTGTTTTTATTCACCTTGCATTCTCTTTAGCTCACCGCAATCTTGCTTTTTTTCGCCTATCACTTTACTACAATTACTTTGACTTGACAAGTTACTTGCCACCAAATAACTTCCTAATTGATAAATTTAATGGTGACTTTTCAATCCTCATCTAATATTATCTATTTACTGTATTTGATGTTATGGTCACTTCATATTTGAGACTTTCTCTTTCTTTGTTATGAAATACTCATTTATCTGAAGTGTCATATATTATTGATTGCTCTTTCTTAATTTCCTTTTCTGCTCCTCTTCATCCTTCTATCCTATAAATGTTAATGTTCTCAGGATTCTTTACTTTGTTTTGTTCCCTGTGTGATCTCACCTATTTCTAAGGGTTTCACGTCCTCTTAAAAACTGTTGATTTCCCAATCTATACCAGTTTTCCTAATATCTGATTCTCTCTCTCTCTCTCTCTCTCTCTCTCTCTCTCTCACACACACACACACACACACACACATCCCCTTAGGCACTCAAGTACTCAACATTCTCAGACTGGATTAATGATTTTGCCACCTGTTCTAGTTTGCTAGCTGCTGGAATGCAATATACCAGAAACAGAATGGCTTTTTAAAAAAGGGGAATTTAATCAGTTGCTAGTTTACAGTTCCAAAACTGAGAAAATGTCCCAATTAAAACAAGTCTATAGAAATGTCCAACTAAAGCATCCAGGGAAAGATAGCTTGGTTCAAGAAGGCTGATGAAGTTCAGGGTTTCTCTCTCAAGTGATAAGGCACATGGCAAATGCAGTCACAGTTTCTCTGTTGGCTGGAAGGGCACATGGCAAGCAAGGCATTATCAGCTACTTTCTCTCCTGGCTTTCTGTTTCATGAAGCTCCCAGGGAGGGAATTTTCTTCTTCAACTCCAAAGGTTGCTGGCTAGTGGGCTCTCTGCTTCTTGTGGCTATGTCATTCTTCTCCGGCTCTCTCTTTCATTCTTCAAAATGTCTCCTCTTTTATAGGACTCCAGAAACTTATCAAGACCCACCCAAACGGGTGGAGACATGTCATCACCTAATCCAGTTTAACAACCACTCTTGATTAAATCACATCTCCAGGGAGATGATCTGATTACAATTTCAAAGATACAGTATTGAGCAGGGATTATTCTGCCTTTATGAAATGGGATATAGATTAAAACATGGCTTTTCTAGGGGACATACATCCTTTCAAACCAGCACATCACCCCACCCCCACCAAAATTTCCGTTTCTTTGAGATCTGTATGCCTTTTGTTAACTTCAACATCAGCAGTCATCACTTCATACCTCCCCCTCCCATGCAATCTCCTATATTTAGTCACCAAATTCTGTTAAACCACTTTAAAAGATCTTGAATTTCATGTCTACTATTTAGCCCACTGCTGCTAATTCAATTCAGACCCTGTCAATTTTTGTTTCTTCAGCAATCATTTCCTCACTCTATTCTATAGCTATCTCTTAGCAGAGATTGTTATTCACACAGACATTTAAATTCTTCACCAAAAGGGAATTTATTTTCTTAATTTCCTGATAACAAGAAAATACCATGTTTATTGAACAAATTTTGTAAATAAAGAAGAAATGAATAAATGCCACCTGTATCATAGCTCTTTTTTGAGATGTAAACTATTCTAATATTTTAGCATATCGGATTTCATTTTTTTTTCCAAAAGGAAATATATGTACTTAAAAAAAAATTAAAATACACACATTGTGGGTTTGGTTCCAGACCATCACAATAAAGCAAATGTCACAATAAAGCAAGTCATACAATTTTTTTGGTTTCCCAGTACATATAAAAGTTATGTTTACACTGTACTATAGTCTATCAAGTGTGCAACAGCATTATGTCTAAAAAAATAATGTGTATATCTTAATTAAAATGTGACACAGAGAAATGAATTGAGCACAAGCTGTTGGAAAAATGGTGCCAATGCACTTATCCAACACAGGATTGCTATAAACCTTCAATTTGTGAAAAACACACTATTTGCAAAGCACAGTAAAGTACAATAATATGAGATGTGACTGTATTAACATGTGGTTTGAAAATACATCTTTTTACTTTTTGAAACATGTTTCAATTATCAAAAGATCCTATGTTATTTTGCAGTATAACTTCCATGCCATATTTTAATTAAATTATGTTCCATAATCTATTTAACACTATTTAGAGCCACTGTTGGTGTTTAGCTTTTTCCCTTTTTAACCATCAAATAAACATGCCATAGAGAATATCTTTCTATCTAAATCTTTTTATGTAATTATGATTGTTCCCTTAGAAATATATGTAGAAACAAAATTGTCAAAACAGAGTGTGTGAACGTTATAAAAGCTTTCTATACATTTTAACAAAATTACTTTCAGCTAGTACTAGTTCAATTTATATTTACAACAGCTGCTTGGAGAGTTCATTTTTTTCCATCAAGTTTCATCATAAATATTTTGACAATTTGAATGGCAAGCATGGCATTTCATAGTTCTAATTACATATTTATTATTAGTTATGTTAAATTCCTCAAATATCCTTTGTCCCTTTGAATTGCTGTCCACATTCTTAGCCTGTTTTTCTGTTGATAATTGCTTTAAAAAGTGAAATTTTACATGCATCTTGCATATTCTAAGACCCATTAATATTTTAATATATATTACAGATTTCTTTCCTCAGTATTTATCCTTTAAACCCTAGTTGATTATTGAGTTTTCTGTGAACCATTTCCTTATTCTTTTGCTTTTATTTGTGTTATAATACACATATCATAACAGTTGCCATTGGAACCATTTTAAAGTGCACAATTCAGGGGCATCAAGTGCCTTCTACACTTGATGCCAATTTTCACCAGCCCAAATGGAAACCCTTTGCCCGTTAGGCAATCATTCCCCATAAACCACTCCTTCCAGTCCTGGACAATCAACACTATGCTTTCTGTCTCTATGGATTTGCCTACCTTGGAAATTCTATGAAAATGGAATCAATCAATATGTGGTCTTTTGTGACTGGCTCTTGCACTTAGCATAATATTTTCAAGGTTCATCTGCCCTTATAACAAGTACCTTGCTGCTTTTTGTGGCTGAATAATGTTCCATTATATGCGTGTACCACATTTTGCTTATCCATTCACTTGATGGACATTTAGATTTTCTCTATCTTTTGTCTACTGTGAATAATGTTGCTATGTACATTTATGTACACGTTTCTGTTTGAACACCTGTTTTCAATTATTCTGCATGTATACCTAGGAGTGGAATTGCTGGCTAATATGGTAATTCTATGTTTAATTTGTTAAGCACATTTCTTTATTTTTGCACTTAATCCCCCTCTCCTCTGTGATCCAAAGACAATTCGTTTATATTAATACTGTCTTTACCATCGTGCATTATACTAATAGATTACATAAGTATATGGATTCATTAAGCAAGAAAAAGGGCAGTGATTATATATAAATTATCTTTGTATTTTCAGTGTTTAACTACATGCTTTGAGCGTACGTGGTGCTCACTAAGTTTTGAATTGGACTATTAGGATTTTCTCATTCTTACTCTTGCAAACCCTTCAAACCTGCATACATTTTTCACCCTATACTCAGCATGAATAACTCTTAGCCATTTCCTATATTCTATCTCAAGCACTTTTATAGTACTTGTTAAAAAGCCAGACCTTTGGAGGCAACCAAACTTAGGTTTGAATTCAGGCTTCACTCTACCAGTTTTATAGCTCTGTGATCTTGAATAAAACTTCAGATTTGATATTGGTAAACATGGATTATTTTATTATCTCTCTCATGAATATGTTATGGTCTTGGATGGCTACCCAATATTAGGTAAGCAAAAATTAGCACTTAATAAATGGCAATTATTATTATCATTGCAACCTAAGTTAGTTGACTATCCAGATGAAGTATACTAACAAAACTGTTAGATTCCAAATTATTATGTGCTGCATTATTAACTAGTTATATGTTACTTGTGTGTCCTCTATACAAAAATTGTGAATAGATTTCCAAGTCTTCAACAACATATTTTTAAACAAATAAATTTAAAAATCTGATAATTAGTATATATTTCTTTAGATGTTAGAAAGAACAGTAATGAATACTCTGCTGATTAAAATAGATCATATCAATACAGGTAGGCTATTACTCTTAAATAGCAGACAAAACCATGAAAATATGTATATATCCTTCAATATCCTACAGGAAATAAACGGTTACATTTAATGTATGCTAACACTTGGCAACTTTCTTATTTTAATAAAACCCAGGTGAATGATTTTTAATAGAAATAACTGGCTAGGAAAACATTTTAGAGCTCTATTATGTTTTACTTAATGGAAATAAGAAAAAAAATAAAACAATCTGCATAAAATTTTTAGCAGTCAGTAATTGAGCTACCTCATTATGGATAAGTTATTTACTTGAAACAGTACTTAAGTCAAGGTCTGTTGTAAATTTTCTTCATTTATACTTTTCCAAGTTTCCATCTCTTCAACAAAACTGCTTTCCGGATGATACGTCCTAGTACTACAACTAAATGTAAATATATGATAGTTTTTCTCATATATTGGATTAAATATTTTGGCATCAAAGTCCAGATGTACATTTGAAGACTTGCATTGAGAGATGAGTTTTAGCGTGAAGTCATTATAAGATTACATCTACTAAAGTATTCTCCTTTACTGATCGAATATAATGTCAAATTGTATGTCAGGAATAGTTACCAGCCTAGAAATGCAGGCATTAATAGGTCCAAGTAGACAAGACAATAGAAACGGGGACTATCTGTAGGTTTAGAGTAACAAAATTTCTTCGATTTCATATAAATATTTATTATTTTGCTATTATAACTGGGAACACAAAAAGGGAAAAATCAGTCTTAAAAATCTCTCACAGTTAGCACTGTCCTTTTAAAGGTTGGATTTTCTGATAAAAGCATGGTCAAATTCACCAAATTACCCACAAGATGTTTTCAAGCACACTCATGGTGCCATAACAGTGATGATGGGAGTCTAGGAAGAAACATTTTTATTTCTCGAATCTGTTGTCGATCTTTAGATACTGTAGAAGGGCAAAGGGAATCCACTTTATTGAACATTTTAGTCTTTATTCTGTACTACTTAGGATATCTATGAAATATAGGCAAGAAATATTTCCTTTCATAAGTCTATATTATACTTCCAAGACTGAGCTCTCGAATTTTAAGGACATTGGTTACAGTAGTACACTGAGAGAGGTGTGTTTTCAACAAAATAAGTATTTGTAATTGACTCATATGAGAAAAGATATTTCAAATTGTTTTAATGAGTCACAGGATTTGTCTAATAAAGAAATCAAGAAGGTGTTTAAAGCTTATTCTTTTATGAAAAAGCTGTAATGTTGACACGCATATCCCTTGCAATTTCTAAAAATCGGTCTTTATTCAACATACTAATAAACTTACTCATTACAAAAGCATTTCTTTTCTTAATTGTGATGAGTCTTAGGATTTGTTACAGGTAAGATAATCAACTTATCATTCTTTGTCCAAAACTTTCTCAGTTTCAAAACTGAAAGTCCCACGTTCTGGAAATCCTCTCTGTCCCAGACAAACTGAGAAGGTTGGTCATTGTAGTCACAGATCACTTAAATACCTTTGACATAAATACCCATAATACAAAATAAAACCCAATGATAAGACTCTGAATATGAATCATTAAACTTCAAATTCACCTTAAAATGGGCAACACTGATTTAATTATGCTGGTTTTAAGAGGATAATGTTTGTTCAAAGTCTGCTTAAAGGAAAAAGAGCAGTGTTGCTTAATATATAGAGCTTATAAGAATGATAAAAATTTACCTTAATAAGATACTTACTTTTGTAAAAATTCTTCAGAACCACATATACGTAGAAGATGATCTTTGGGTAATAACTGGTCATTTGTATAAAAATGTAGAATTTCTGCCATTAGGTCTTTGACAAGATAATTAGCTAAAACAAAGGTGAATAATAAAAGCTAATATGAGCTTATTATATACTGGCTGGAAGAAAGTTTTTGAGTACAAAAAAATAATAAGCACATCAAGAACTACTGTGACTGGCCAGCTCCATCAAGAGGAATTAAAATAAGATGCAGCTCATTCTTTTGTCTGGCTAGGTTTGGTGATGTTTTTGAAAATGTTTGCCTTTCTTTCTGATTTCTGTTTTCATATAACAGAACAAAACTAGGTGCTGTATTATTTATGTTAAAATTATTATGCACGTTGTAGCTCTGTATAGAAGGTATTCTTTCCACTTTCCACTTAAATGGGACCTCATTTCCAGGAGTTCCACATGAATTTTTAAAATATTATGAATTAACTGGAATACATATTTTCAGATAATTTATATTAAAGGTCTAATTCATGCTGTGATATTAAGACAACGCTGCAATTGGCATATGCTTATTAAGGCTCTGTAGCTAAGATCTAGAAATAGTACAGGTTTTATCACATTTTAATTGATTTACTTGGATGAATTATTTCAACTCTTTGACAGTTTTCTCATCTGTTACTTCTTTTGGAAATCTGCAATGAGGCTAACATAAAGAAATATGCACAAATGTGTCAAATTATAAAGTGTTATATAATTGAAAATCATTACTGGGACATATATCAGTACTGATACTAATAAAAGCAGCTACTATTTTACTAAGCACTTCCTTTCCTAAGTATTTTATATTTCTTATCTTGCCTTCTCTTGATTATAGTACCTGTCACATAGGTAGTATATCCCAAGCTATCTATACAGATGAATTGACTGATTTTCAGAGAGGCTATGCGAATTGGTAGAGGTTGCACAGTGAGTGATAGACAACCAGGCGTCTAACCCAGTTCTGTCACACTCCAAAGCATGTGCTCTTAATGATTCTACATCTCCACAATGTTTTTTCTTTCATTCCCATGTAAGAATCATCCAAGTTTCTATCTTAAACAGCATTATAGGAACTCAATGAACATGTGTCTGCTTATTCCACCTCCTTATCTGGAAGCCAAATCGTGAGCATACTGTAGAGTAAAGCCACTTATCCTATTCCATGAGCTCCCCTTTTAAGTTCTTACATGCTATGTCATTTAATATTGGCCAGAACCATGCTGACTTGATACAGTAATATTTGTCTATGAAATAATTTCCTAATTTAAAATGATAGATATCACAGGATACTGATCCTATATCTTTGTGTCCATGTTCTGAATGTGATTTCTTTGTTTCAGCCCATGAAATCAACTGCAGGAAATCATATGGAGAACCCTTAGCAAGTGAGAGGACAAAATTTCTAGCCATTTGTCTTCTCCTACATTGGTTTCTCTTTATATGTGTCATCATATATGTGTCGTCATTACTTCAAACTCAACATGTCTAAACTGAAACAGAACATAGTACAGTGGAAATGTTTAGTTGCTTTAGCATAAGTTGAGTGTTGTCTCCAGTTATGTGTGGCAGACAATGCATGTTTACTGCTATACATTTTGAGTTTTGAGGGAAAGGTTTTTGACCTAAACTGGCTAAGAAAAAGTAGTACAAGTGATATTGCTGAAGCTGCCACAAAGCAATAAATGAAGAGTATACTGCTGGATTTAGCAATGTAGGTTTTATGGTGGATCAAAAGGCCTTCAAAGAAATGGGTGGGGAGAAAATGGTAAAGATGATCAGGGAATTAAAGATTCGTGAAAGTCCTTTAACATTATAGAGAGTATCTTGAACATACTCTAGTTTGGAAAAATTAACCAATCATAATATAAATTGAAGTTAGAAGAAAATATGGCCAAATGCATAATTGTAATTATAAATAGAGTTCTGATGAGAAGGGGAGAGTATTGCCAGTATGTAATGGCAGGAAAATATCTCTAAGAACACTAATATACTTAATTAATTTGGCCCTACCATTTCCAAGACTTAACCCCTGTGCTAAATGGATATGCATGAAATGATTTCATTGTTAAAATATTTTTCTACTTTACATGGAAAACCTATAATTTCTAGCCATTTGTCCTCTCCTACATTGGTCTGATATCTCCTCATACCTGTTTCTCTTTATATGTGTCATCATTAACTCAAACTCAGCATGTCTAAACTGAAAGCATTATATTTCCTCCTGAAGCTAATGCTTAAGAGTCTGAATTAAACTTCCTGTACATATTGTAAGCCAAAAAGTACTGTGGTTTCTTTAGAATGTATAGAATGTACTTGTGTTTTTATTTTGGCAGTTGATCTAATACTTTTCCTAATTTGTTTAGTTTCCCACTCCAACCTGGCCCTTCTCACTCTGTTGAACATACTGCCTTTCACATTGAAAAGGCGAAGTCCATTTGAACTTCCTTAATTATGCTCTGTACCTCAACTTCTAGTATTTCACCCATCTTTTTCTATCCCTTTATAACTCATTTGAGAGGCAAGTAGTAAACATGTGAAGAGTATACTCTTCACAAAATCTTATATGTTTAATTGTGATCCCTATTCCCGCCCTGGGGTCCAGTTTCATCAATTAAACTCCTTTCTTTTATACATCCAAAGCCCCCCGTCCCTCTAAAGATGGTTTTCCATTTTCTTAAATACATTCGCTTCCCAATAAATTGTCTCCTTTCCATTTCTTCAAGCTATTATCTTTCCTTTTACCTTTCCTTTACTGCTAAACTTCTTTAAAGAGGAGATAATTTCTGCACCCAGTTCTTAATTATTCTTTAATCCCTTGCAAACTGACCTTTATTTCCTACACTTTGCTAAAAAAATTACAGCCTCCTAATTACCATTTCTAACCATTGATCATCTAAGCTCAGAAGGGAGTTGAAAGTAAAGATATTGGCTCTTAGAGCAAGTTTGGAGTTGGAAGTAGGAATCGGGAATCACATTCAAAGAAGTGGAAGCTGAAGATCATGGAACAAAGAATTCCTTGTTCAAAACAACATTCCACTCTAGGGACTTTCCTCACCCTTGAGGAACAGCATTGTCTGTGAAGAAATCCCTTCACACATCCTCTTTTTACTCATTTAAATCTCAGTATAGCTTTAACTAAGATTTCAGCAGTAGGTTCTAATTTTACAGAAATCTTTTATAAGAGCCACTTCAGAATTTTGTTCTATAAAGTGTATCTGTAGTACTATTAAAACACTAATATAAGTGTAACCTACTCTGTATGTCTTGATAAATGTGTCTTTCCTTTTCTTCCACATCATTCTTCTCCCTGCCCTTTTCCCCTTCCTCTTTCTAATCCTCCTTCTCCTCTTTTTTAACACTTTTGAGGATTTGAACTTCTCTTTGACACTTTGCATTACTTACTATAAACAAAATGACCCAATTATTTTTATTGAAATTTCTTATAAAAGTAATACATGATCTCTGGCTTTCCAAATTTAACAAGGGGACATCCAACTAGAGAGGCTGGAAATTAAAGACTGTAACTTGGAACAATAGAAGTGGTATCCCTCGCTCATGATTATTCCCTTTTCTCCAGCAACTAAAGCCAGCATGGCCTAGACTCCTGGTAATCTGATTGGATCAAGGTGCAAAGCCCTTCATCTGGGTTGAATAATCCAAATCCTGCTTTAAAAAATGGATATTGGATCCAATAGAGAGATTGAATATGTATTTAGGTGACTGGCCAAATAGGACATATGCTTGAGAACTTGTCTTTCCATGTGTTCTGGAGAAGCAAAGGAGCTGAGTCAGCAAAGAGTAAGCGATGCATAGGAAGCAGTTACACACAGAGGAGGTGAGGTGAGAGGCATAAAGGAATTTTGGACTGCTTGCTCTACTGTGCTTTTAGTACATTCTTAACTCTTTCCTGAGTTCCTACTCTTAAATTCTATAGCAAATCCATGTATTCTTAAAATGTTATTTTCTATTTAAGTCAGCAGATGTTGGCTCATTAGTTGCAAACTAAAATATCAAGCATCCCATTTTGCTTGTATTTGTAGTCATTTGCACAGATTCAGGGCCTTGAATCAAAAAAGAAAGAAACAGAAAAATTATAATAATGATGATGATTTAATAAAATAAAGTATGTATCAGTTCCTGTGTGAGGAACCAAGAACTTTGATATTTAGAAAGTCACTTAGTAGCAATTACATATTGTTTCAAGAAGTAATATTGCTTTGTCAAATAGTGGACTTTAAAGAAATAAGAATCACCTGGTGAATTTGATAAGCTGCAGATGGCTGAAATCGACTCTCAGACTCCAATTCAATAGGTCTCCTAATGCTGCTGGCTCCGTGGCACAAGGCCAGCGGGAACAAAGACTTTGGGAATCAATGCCTGCTCTACCTCACATTTCATTTAGATTTGAATGAAATAGCTGTTCCTAATGAATAGGAATAGCCATTTTGTGTGTGTGTATATATGTATATATATATATATATATAATTATGATCTAGAACCTCTTTGAAATTCAGTTTTTGTATGCTAAAACTTGCTATATATGTCACTAAATATTTCACAGCAGGAAAATAAGGTGTCCTATGGTGAGTTAGGGAAAGAGAGTTCTTGAAGACAATAGCTGCTCCCCACCCCCCAAGAGTTAACAAAAGGCTCCTTTCTGTTTTTCTCCTTATTTCACTTCAGGGCAAAACAGTATCTAATAATGCTTCTTTTAATAATTTCAGTCCGTGGACTCCAGGCTGTGTAGCTTCCAACAGTTTTGTGTAGATTTTTATACTTATTTATAAGTTTGCTTACCATATGGCATAAAATGAAGTAGTTGTGTTGAGCTCTCAGTATAAATATTTATATTAAACTTGGTATTAGAAAAGAGCTGATATGGAAATGCTGTAGTTATGCTCCAGATCTTCCCAGAATTGGAATTAATGTCTGCCGCATGATATATTTCTCTTATTCTGAAAAATACATGTGAGAAAAATATTTAGGACAAGACTGCAAGATTTGATTTGAATAATACTGCCTGCAATATAATTGTAGGAAATATCATTCAGTTTTTTGCTATAGAAAATTTAAAATGTGAAAAAAAAAATAGTAGTTGGTTTGTGTTATGGGGCCATTAGTTCTTCCAGACTGGCAGGTATAACAATCATACCAACGAGAAGTGTAAAGGGTTGTTCTTTAGGCATTCTCAAGCACACTTCACTTGAAGCAACACATTGTCCTACATGAAACATAAAAATTGACTCAAACAATGATGACTTGCTTCATTTACATTACTTTTGATACTGAGTCCCTCTCCCTGGATTTCTCTTGTGCCTAACTTTCTTAAATCGGAAGTCACTCATCTCGATTGAGAGATTTCAGAATATTCTCCTGTATTTGTCATATTGGTAAAACATCATTCTTGACTCTCCACTTTCTTTAACTGAAGTTATTGGATTTTAAACAAATAATTGAGTCTGTTAGTTATATATACACCCTGAGTGTGTACAGCAATAGACATATGTAAAGTATCATAATGATCATTATCTATTATTATAAAAGAATCCTTGCAATTCCATGTTTCACACTTTCATATAGAATAAAATATAAATCTACTAGCTTCTAGATATTGAAAATGCTTTTGAAAAAAATGCTTTTGATGGTGACTATGAAATCTTGTTTTGTAACATTAATTATACAGACATCAAACTTCTAACCGCCCCTTCTAAAATGGAAAATTATACCTTCTGTATTGATATACCTTTGGAAATCACTATATTTTTACTTTTTTCTGTAGTCTGAAGTAATGCCAGCTCATTGAAGTAGCTCCATCTCTATTCCCTTAAATGTCAAGGAAACATCCCCATCTTGAGGGTCCTGACTAATGGATAAATGTATATTCGCCCAACGGGCCTGACATGCATCAGAATCACATGTTAAAATACAGATTGCTTGGTCCCCTCCCCAGAGTTTCTGAATCAGTAGGTACATGCAGGGTTCCCCAAACTAATGCTGCTGCTGCTCTTCTAGAATTTCAGCTTGAGAGCCAGATTTGGGGCCACTGATAAGGGCCATTCTCTGGTTTCAACATCAAGTTGAAAACTTTCCCTGATTATACCCTATGACAAAGGTCTGGACTGAAATTCTGGGTTGAAGAACTTGATGATTTAGCATTCACCATCTCATATGATATTACTCAATGCACACAAGATTTCAGCTACAATCATTTGGGGAGTTACATTTAAAATTAAATGTATGATTCATTCTTTCTTGAAATCCTTGCTGAGCATCTAATGTAGCTCAAAAACATTCACAGACTATAGCATTTTATCATTTTTTTTTAACCAAAATATAACTCATTTCTTAAAAGATATGGCTTAAAAGTATGCCATAGGAATCCACACACAATGAATTAGGAAACGTCTTTAAGAAGGGTGTAAAAAGCAAGTTAATATATTTAGGTATGGTTATTTAAATTTTAGGAGAAAAGATGATGCAATTGGGTGTATAATTGGATGTATAAGCTTCCCAGAGCTTTGGAGAGCCTCTTATGAAACTTGTCTTTCAAATTCAGTTTGGTCCTCTTTTAAATTTAGAGCTCTGGTCAGTCACTAGCACATAGTATGTCCTCAAAAAAAAATTTGTGATTGAGCAATGTGCTTGTGAGTGAGTACAAAATAGGTATGCATATATATACATATAATAATTTTCTAAGAGAAAGTGAGTATTAGTTAATAAAATTAGTTAGTAAAAGCCATTATGGAAAACCAAGAGAAGTGTGTAGATAGACTATTCTTTTCACTATTCCAAAGTTTATTATTGTTTTTTGTTTGTCTTAGTTCTCATAGTTATTCTGATGAAACCATTGAGATGATTGCATTGAAAAGTTTGGATACGCTTTGAGTGACTGACAAAACATCCCTTATAAAATGCTTTCCTGTCACTACTGGACTCACAGTAGTATTTCACTTAAGAGTCTTATGTTAAAAAAATAAGAGTGGCAAGAGGGGCTAGTAATAAGTGTTTGGTCAATGAGATTACCTAGAGTGAAATACTGTGGTACTAAGATAGCTATTTTATGTTTGGGAGGTAGGAATTACTGCATCTTAAATTTAAAGTGGCAAGTTTCTGGCATTACTTGTCAGTTTTTCCAATTAGTAGCTCAGTCCTGAAAGAATCAATACTGACACCTTTAAAGATTCTAATTTAGGAATACAAAATGGTATTTTAATTTTTCTTCTGTGAAATAGAGCAAATAATTAAAGAATGAATATTTTCATCCATCTGAAACAGTTCGCAATTTTGTGTGTGTGGTTTTTCAATCCTTTCAATTGCAAATTTTTGAGGGAGGGATGTTGCTTTTTGCCTGTTTTAAACTTGAGTATTTCCCATATGTGTAGTAGTTACTAGGCACAAATTAATGATTGAATGATTGATTCAAAATTTTCATCCTAAATGATCATTTAGTAGAAAACTGAAGCTGATAAGTAAACAAAAGTATATTTATTTGGATTGTTATTATACATAAAACAACAGCCATAAATGGGAAAAAAAACCCACTAAAGCAGTTTAAAATGTAAGTGCATTGTTTTTTCTAGAATTTCAGGAACTTTCACAATAGAAGCTATGGCATTATGTACGTTTTAATCGCTAATGAAGAATGGATCATTAAAAAAGACATTTATCGTCATATCATAAGTTCATTTTTACATTGGCAAAAAGCAAATTTTCTGGCAGGGGATAGGTGATGTTTCTTATAATATTCCCTATTTGTTCCTCAAAAGCAAACACCATGCATTTGTTCAATATTCTGGTAGCCCATTCAAGATAAGATAGCACTATTAAGAGGAAGGCATTCTGATTTCAAAAAGAATATAAGTAGAAGGAAAAATCTGTAGTAATCTGGGGTTGAGCCAGAGTTGTTCATATCATTAAATAGGAGATGAATTTCCTACAAACCAAACTACCAACAAACAGCAAGGGCAGGTCTTAATTTGTGACATTTTCAATGTTAACCAAATTTGCAAGAAAAAATAGTACAAACAACAAAATCTCAGGAGCTGATTAATAAGCTAATTTGTAGAAAATTTATATTTTTTACTGTATTAAAAATTTTAAAGATTTGACATTTTAAATCCAAATATTAGTCAGAGTTCAGTGACATAAAAATAACATATTATCCAGATAGAAATTTCAAAGTTTAATAAAATAGCCATACTCACTCTTTTACTTTATCACAAAAGGAAATCAAACTCCTATTGCTACCTTGAGGGACTTCAACAATCTGAATGGAACAATCTTTAAGCTTAAAAAAAAAACATTGAACTGTCAAATTAGTATACTTTGGTGTGGGGAGAAGATTAATACAATTCTATAATTTTATCCTGTTTTAACGATTCATTCAGCTTTTAAAAATTTTTTAGATTTTTAATTGAAGTGATATTTACATATAGAGAAATATATAGATTGTAATTATATAAACTGAACTTTGAGGAATGTATAAAACTGTGAAATCAATACCTTAATAAAAATATAGAATATTTCCATCATTTAAAAACATTACCTCACATCCACTTCAGTCAATCTCTATTCTTATTTGGCAACTAAATAATTATTATTGAGACTTCTATCACAATAAATTAATAGTTTGTGCTCTTTTGTTTCAGGCTTCTTGTGCTGACATTATTATATATATATAAGATTATCCATATGGTTACATTATTTTTTGCTGCTGAGTAGTTGCATTCCATTGTGTGAATATTCCACAATTTGTTTATCCACTTTTTAGTTGAAAGATAGTTAGGTTATTAGCTTTTCCATGTTGTAAAGAAAACTGGTACTAACATTTATATACATGTCTTTGTGTGGATGTTTCATTTTCTGTGGCTAAATCTGTAAAATTTTAAGTCACAGAGTATGCATATAATTAGCTTAAAAAAAAAAACTGCCAAAGAGTTTTCTAAAACCAAAATCCCCTGGCCAAAATAGACTTTCCCTTTCATAGATGTTACTGGGTTCAAATTGCCAATATTCTGTTAAGGATTTTTTTTTCTGTTAACAAGGGTTATTTATATGTAATTTTCATTTCTTATAATATTTTGTCAGGTTTTCATATCAGAATTATACTGGCCGATCCAATCCTAAATTCTGAAAGACTTCAGGTAAAATTGGTCTTGTATCTTTAAATATTTGGTAGAGCCAATTAGTAAATTAGTGAAAGCATCTGGGCTTAAAGTTTTATTGGTTGGAATATTTCAAATGCATATTCAATTTCTCCAATAGGTATGTGGCAATTCAGGTTTTCTATATCTTATTTTTTCAGTTTTGGTAAGTTTTGTCTTCTAGAAATGCCCATTTCTTCTAAGTTATTGAATCTAATTGTAAATAGTTGCCTTATTATGTTACTGTATGTAAGATCTGCAGTGATAGCTCCTTTTTTATTTATTTATTTATTTATTTATTGCATGGGCAGGCACCGGGAATCGAACCCGGGTCTCAGGCATGGCAGGCAAAAACTCTGCCTGCTGAGCCACCGTGGCCCGCCCCTTTTTTATTTTTGATACTGGTAATTTGTGTTTTCATCTTTTTTCTTGGTCATTCTTTTCAATGAATTATCAATGCTATAATTATTTCCAAATAATTAAATTTTGACCTTGTTAATGATCTAATATGTTTTTCTCTTTCCTTGATTTCACCTTTTATATCTATTTATTCTCTTCTATTTCTTGTGTTTAGTATGGCCTTCTTTATCTCAATTTCTATAGAGGACATGTGATAATTTTTCCAGGTATTTTTCTATTACTGATATCTAATTGTGATTTTTTAATTTGTTGCCACAGAATAGATTTTATAAGATTTCAATCTTTTAAAATTCTTTGAGACTTATTATATGGCACAGATATATTCTGTTTGTTAATATTTCACATGCTTTTGAAAAAATGTGTTTGACACAGGTATGATGTGTAATATTCTATAAATATCAAGTAGAATAAGCTGTTAAGAGTAACGTTCAAACCTGTTATGTCCTTACTGATTCTTTGTCAGTTATATCAACAATTTATCCATTGCTTTCCGTAGTGTGTTAGTTTTTGCTCTATTTTGAAGCTCTTTTACTAAGGTAAATATACATTTATGAATATTATGTCTTCCTGGTTTACCCTTTTACCATTATGAAATGACCTTTTTATCTCTGATGATTCTTTGTCTTAAATTTTACTTTTTCTGAAATTAATAATCATGTCAGCTTTATTTTCTGACTGAATGGTAAAATCTTTTTTTCCTTTTACTTTCAATATATCTGTGCCTTTAAATTGTACCTGTAGACAGTAGATAGTTGGGTTTTACTTTTTTACAGTCTGTTAAAATTTGGAATGTTTAATCTATTTATATTTAATCTAGTTATTTACATTGTTGGATTTAAAACTTCCATATTTATATTTGTTTCTATTTGTCTCTTCTATTTTGTTTTGTTCTTCTATTTTCCTTTTCTGTCTGATTCAGTTTATTTGGTTTTTCCTGTAGTGAATTAAAATGAATACAGAAGGATTGTATCCACTGACTTAAAAATATCAATCATTCCATCCACTTTCGGCTTCCATGGTTTCTGTTGAAAAGTCTGCATTTATTCAGATTTTTTTTCCACAGTGTGAAATCTTTCCTCTGCTTTCTTTTATAATTTTCTGTTTATCTATGGTCTTCAAATGTATGAGTGTAATCTGTCTCTATCCCATCATTTTTGTATTTAGTCCGATAGGAGTTTCTTGAGCTTTGTGTATCTGGAATTTGATGTTTTCCATGGAATTTGAGAAAGTTTCTAACCGTTATTTCTTCAAATTATTTTTCTTCTGTAACATTCCCTTCTCCCTCTAGTATTTAAAATTGCCTGTATATGAGTCTTCTTGATATTATCTCACAAGTCTTGAAGACCTTGTTCATCTTCATATAATCCTTTCATTTCCTCTTCTTCATTTTAGGTTAATTTTTGTTTGTTTTACTTTCAAGTACAATAACTATTTTTTTCCTGTCATTCCTTTGTTGTTGTTAAGCACATCTGGTGTAATTTTCATTGCAGATATTATATTTCTAGCATTACAATTTCCATTTGCTATTTGTATATTTGATTCTTTCTAATGTCCTCTGTTTCTAATTTCCTGATGAAATTCCTCATTGGTATACTTATGACCATCTTTTATTAATCTCCCTGAAGAACCTACTTTTAATAGTCATTTTAAAGTCCCAATTTGTTAAAACCAATATCTGGATTGCTTTAGAGTCTCTTTCTATTGACTCTTTTGTGCCTGACTCTGGGCCAAAATTTCCTGCTTCTCTGCATATTTAATTAAATGATGGAGATTGTAGATGGCACTCTGTGGATTATTATTATTTTTTGTACAAAGTGTGCAGCTTTTCTTCAGCAGGCAGTTAAGATCCTTTTGACCCTGTCAGCTTTGATTTTACTTTTTTTCTAGGTCAGATCTAATTTGGTAGGTGTGGCATTTACCTTAGAGTATAATTTTTACTCTGAAAGGATGGACTTGTGGAGTCTCAGCTGAATCTAAGTGTTCACCTTAGACCATTCTCTGGCTTGGTGGGAAATTCTGTACTGTGCTACTTTTACTAGTACGTGGTGAACACAATCACCGTTCAGTTGTCACCCTATAGTAGGCAATGTCTGCTAAGCCTTGAAGCACATTCCAATACTTAGGCAAGAACCTGCAGTAAGTCCCCGTGTAGAATTCTGACCCCACACATTGAACAGTTCTCTTTTCTTCAGTACCCTGCCGACCAAACGACATGCTTCTGCCACCTGCAACTCCAATTTCTGCCTCCTCAGTGCAGTGAACCCACTGTTCAGATTGGACCCCACCACTTCACAGGGTAGCAGTGGAGCGCCTTCAGGCAGAACCAGGGTGATCACAGGGTTCACTTTGGGGTTTGCCTTCTCTCAAGAATCCCATACTACCCTTTAGTTTAATGTCTGAAACCAGTTGCTTCATACGTTTTGTCCAACTTCAAAGTTGTTTGCAGTGGTTGGGCAAGTTTGGTACTTTTTACACTATTGTGATCAGAAGTTGACATTCCCAAGATTCATCAGCTTTTAATTCAGATCAGTTCAGGTACTACCTCCTCTGTGAGTGCCTTGAGTAAAATTACGTGATACTTCTTCTATGTACCTACCCCATCTGTCATTTTACTGTGTTGACATCATTTGTTTGCAAGTAGATTTGAACAGTGGGCTATTTTTGAAATCAAGTATCAGGTCTTTCTCCTTTGCATCAATTCTCTCTAGCATATCACATGCGTATCTCAGGGGCTTAATAGTTGTTGAATAAAGGAAGAATCTTTTTGGTCTTGCCTTGTAAACTGCGCTACAATATCGTGTTCTTCTTTTTACTCCTTAATTCCTATTTCATTTGTGTCTAGACTAGTAGAGAAAGATTCAAATGCTATTAAGGAAACTCTATAATTACTTCAACGATTGGAATACTACTAATTAAACCATTAGGATGAATTGTACAATGATAATTTCATTTCCAACCATGGGAACAGTCCCTAATAGAAATTGTCTTTCAACAGTGTAACTGGGTAAAGGAATATTTTTCCTACCAATAATGACATAAAATTTTTTATCATTTCAGCATGAGTAAAAGAACAAAGGTAATGAAACACATATGCATTTGCATGTGTGCATAATAAAATAAGCAGAGAAAACACTATCAGCTAAACCTCCAAATACAATATTTTTGTTCAATAAGTGTACATTAACTTTTTCTTTTGTTTTGATGAAAAATTGGAATTTTAAAATGAATATTTTGAAAAGAAGTAGTTCCCTTTAGAGAAAACACTAATTCAGGAATGAGGACTTTGTAAATAATAAATGACTTTTTCAAAAATAATATTAATCCTGGTTAAAGTTAGTTATCCTCATTACCATGCTAATCCAATTTTTTATTAAATGACTCTTTCAGAGTCATATTTTTAGAGTGACATATCTGACACATACCTCTATGTTCTTTAGCCATGTATTTTCCCAAGTCCTGGGCAGCAAAGGACCTTTTGAGAGTATTGGAGAAGGTTCCACTACATTTGTATTTCCACTCCTTTTATTCTTTTCTTCTGGCATGAGGTCAGTTGAGGATGGATATGCAGTGAAGATGCTACTTTCAAATCCTATATGACTGTTATTACTTTCATTTCTCAATTCTCTCCATGAGTTAGCTTCATCAAAACTAATGCATGATGGAGCTAGAATATTGAATCTGTAATCTGTATTGAATATGTAGCTTTCTATGGGATTTCCCCGGGAACTTTCTTTATTAATGTTTTGCAGTTTGGGGAGAACAGAGGGCCTAAAACCAATTACTGGTATTTCCCTAAATTGCTGCTGGGGGAGTTCAGGATTTTTATAGATAAATTCATTCAAGGGTATGTGGTGTGCTTCATCTAATGAATGCCTTTCTGAATCCCACTTTGGTGTTCTTGGCACAAAATAGGTGTTTTCTTCAATTTTACTCTTACAGAGTGGAGTTTTATTACTGATCTCATCTACTAGTGGATCAAAACCCAGACTGACTTGGCTAGGCGAAAGGGGTTTATTTACAGAGTGAAATATTTGGTGCTCATGCTGCTTCTCATGTGATTCATTGGGACTTTGATCTGTTTGCCAACAATGTGCCATCCTTAATCCTGTGTAACTGAGTGCTTGCTCTGCTTCAAATATCTTCTTGATGATATAATGAAAGGATGGAGGATATCATAAAAAGAGAATCCTGGAAAAAGAATAAAAGGAAATAAAAATTCTTTTATTAGAAATAAAATAATTTTCAAGGAAAAGTATGACAAAGACATAAACAATTGCTTTGAGCTTTCTCCTTAGCAAGTGAAATTATTCCTGCAGTACTACAAAATTTCATCAGAGATCATAACACCGAGTCAAAGGGAGAATATTGACTTCAGATGGATTCATGAAAGTCCACCACATCTATCAAAGGAGTTTCATGATAAACCAAAGTCCAAAATCAATACTCCCCTTTGGACTTGTTTTCCTACTGAATATCAATATTCCTATAGTATTAGTATCTTCCTCTGTATTCTATGAACTATAGCATTTAAATATACTCAAACCTCTTTTTATTATCCAGTCATTTTGTGATCAGCATTTTCCCCATTCCTAGAACTATCCTTAAGTCTTCTCTCTTCTCCATCCAAATCATCTTAAAATGGTTGACTAGACTCTTCTCTTCCTCTAAATTCCTTAAACTGCAAACATTTTTTAGTACCTACTTCCCCACTTTTCTAAACTCACTTTCATTAGGCTCACCAATGACCTTCATTTCAGTAAATTTACAGGCATTTTTCAGATTCCCATTTATCCCTCTGCAACATTTAATTCCTTCACAATACTTTTTATTTTAAAATTTCTTAGTTTCTTACTTTGGATCTCTAGAGACCTGTACTTTCTGAGTCCTTCTTTGATTGCTTTTTCTCAAAGGTAATTTTGCCTGTTACTCCTTTTTCCATCTGACCTTAAAATGTTAGAGCTTACCATTATTTCCTTTCTTTTCAATTAATTTCTATTTTAAAATTATTTCATACTTCCTATTGTTTCAGCTCCCATCTGCATGTCAATGGCTCCAACCAAAACCATTCTTCTAAATTCCAGACCCACGTGTTACCTACTCAATGTCTGCCCTTGGCTTTTTTTTAACACCACATGAAAATCCAATACATAATTCACCCAAGAGCCTGCTCCTATATAGTGTTCTCTATGCCGGAAAATGGCCCAACCATCCATTCATTTGTTCAGACCAGAAAGTAGCATTTCATTGTTGAATCCTCCTTCTCCTATCTTCTCCTATATCCAATAAGTCCCTACATCCTGTGAATTGTACCACGTAAATGTATCTGGGATCTTTCTCTGCCTGCCATTGCTACAATCTTATTCTAAAGGTTTCATTTTCTTACAGGCAATATTGCATTGTCTCTGAAACTGCTTCTACATTTTCTGTGATCCATTTTGTGGTCTTATGACAGATGTTTCACACTATAATAAGCATGATAGTAAGGTGATATTTTTAAGACACTAACCAAGAAACTCTCTCCTGGTTATACATTTTTCACTGGTTCCTATCACTTTAGGATAATGCCTATAATTTCTAAATATAGGAATATTGACTTTAAACTTCTGAATGTCTGGTTCTGCATACTTCAGCCAACTTAACCTAATGCTCAGCTTTGTCATCCTGGTCTTTTGGACTCTCAAAAGGCCTTCCTCTTTTACATTTGACAGTATTTCCCCTGGTTTTCATCCTCTGGTTCTTATCTCACACCTCTTCTCTGGCTGCTTCCTTTAAATTCCACAGGTTTAAGCTGAAATATTACTTCCTGAAATATCCCCTGAATGCCCAACTAGGTTAAACTACTCTAAAATGTTTTTCTATACTTTAAATTTCTCATAGGTACTAAATATTACAATATTACCTTGTAATAACACATGTAACATTTCTTTTTCGTGTTGGTCTTCTTCACTTATAACAATATTTAGTGCTTTGTTTCATATAGTGTAGATGTTCATTTGTATTCCTTGAACAAATGATTTAAGAAATTTAGAAAAAGCTGTACTTGAGTTATGAGAAAATGGTATTAAAAAGTTATTTGCATCGATTTTATGGATTTACTCATTCTCCACAATTCTGTATGTGACTGTATTAAAGATAAAAATTCTTCAAAAGGATAATTAATGTAATGATTAAATTTAAAGTACAGTTCTCTATCAATCAGTTTTGTAATGTCAGGAAAATGATTTGTATTCTATTGGTGCTAGGGAATTTTTAATATTAACACCAAAAGAATCAATGAATTAAATTTATTATTCTTTAAAGATTTAGTCAATAAATTGAATTGATAGCTTTGAGAAAAATTTTCAAGAGATGTAAAAGCTGTATAGAACAAAACATTAATCAGAAGATTAATCAGAAAATATTATTCTAAACTATTCTAATCATTATGGGCCCATAGGTATAATATTATCTGGGCAGAATCATATTTTCAGAAATTGCCATTTCTTAAATCTCCATGTTAGTAGTGAAAACTATGTTTCATTAAATCAGATCCCACTTCCTCCTCTCCCTCTGACACGCAGCCTAGGGATGTGTCAGCAGGTGAGACTTTAACCCTGACAACCAGACCTGTTATCCTGTTCTGGGCTTCCTTGGCCTGCTCTGCTTTTGCTTTCCTGAATATGGTCAATATATCTATATTAAATGGACTTTTATAATTGGTGATAGTTTCAGAAGACCTTGATTATTGATGTTATTAAAATTATATCTTTAATTTTGCAGAGTCAGAAGGGAGGTCTTTAAATGAGGTATCAGTGGTCTGATGTTGCGGTTAAAGCTTCTTTTAGGCCATATTGCCTTGCTCTTGTTATTAATAATAGTGATACGGAGATCTAACTATGCTTTGAGCACTGGCTCTTTGCTATTTTTCTATGTAGTCTACATGTATTAACATATTTAATTCTTACCACAGCCTAGGGGATATATAATATTATCTCCATTTATAAGATGAGGGCAGAAAGGTTAATCAATTTACCCAAGGTCCCAGAGTTTATGATCTCAGTTTTATTTGTAAAAGGGATTAAAGGTGAGCATGTGAGTGAACATGCTATGCTAATTTACGAAATGCAGATCATGGCTGGGTTATGGCCATGTAACTCAGCTTTACCTCAACTCCATCTGTCTCTATTGAACCAGGTTGAGGACTATTTCATTAATAGAAATAGTTTTTTTCAAGCATGTCTCATAGCCACTAAAGCTTGAAATATGTTAAACCATCTTTGAAATCTAAAAATCTCATTATCTTGAAATTAAAGAGAATGAGAAATACTTATTCATATTGAAAATGCAATAAAACAAAGATTCTTCTAGATCCTTCTTTTTCCATATTAAATTTGGTGATTTAAGGAACTTCTAATAATTTAAATCTCCTCCTTACTATCACATAAACTTTTTCGCTTGAATATTTCTTAGTTTACAAAATATATATAAATATATATATATATAAATAGTTCCTACTGGTAAATGTCTGTTCACTACATTATAAAGTAATGTATAGAATACTCTAGAAGTCATATATCTTGATTTTGAGGCATGACTGTATATTACATATAGTATAGCTGCAATGATGACAAAATTGAGCAGACAAGGATATCAGCCCCTGATTTAAACTACATTCTGCCAAACTATAGATTACATATGTGTGGTAGGTAGAAAAATGGTTTCTCAGATATGCTCATGTCCTATTCCCTAGAACCTGTGACTATTCGGGGTAATATGGCAAAGCAGAATAAATGTTGCAGAATGAAATAAGGTAACTGATCAGCTGACCTTGAAACAAGATGATCCGAATTATCCATTTGAGCCCAGTCTTATCACAAGGATCCTTAAAAGTGGAAGAGGATAGCTAAAGAGAAGGTTGGAGTGATGTGATGGGAGAAGGACTCAGTCTTCTGTTGCTAGAGGGATAAGGATGAGCCACGGAATGCTGGCAGCCTCTAGAGGTTGGAATGTACAAGGGAAGGGATATACCCTTAGAGCCTTCAGAGAGGAACATAGCTCTGCTGCCACCTTATCTTAGCCCATGTCGGACTTTGACCTACAAATCTGCAAGTCATTAAATCTGTACTGTTTTTATCCACTCAGTTAAATGGCAACTTGTCAGGGAAGCAATAAAAAACAAATGCAATATGTGAGCTATAAACTGCTTCCTAAATTGATTGGCAAGTCAGGCACTAGAAGGGATGTAGGAGACCACTCAGAAAGAGCCATCTATTCTTTGTTGGAAAATTCAGTTAAATGCAAAGAGGGGTAATTAAAAGGTGTTATTGAGAATGCCGACTTCATATTATACCGCAATTGCTTATAAACTTCTACTCAGTTCGGCTAGCACGAGATCCATTATTATTGAGGGTAAATTATTCATTGCCACTAAAGAGAAAGTACAGACACAATTTAGGCGCCTGTTAGAGAAAGGGCAGCCCCTGCCAGCTGTTTCCATTTCGTCAATGCACAAAGGTGCAAACATCATCCATATAGCCCCAGTGTTCTTAGGAACAGAAATGTTTATCTTACAAAAGAACAAAGAAATCTTTCAGAAAGTATCTGTGCTTGATCCAAAAATTTCTGGCAGCATTACTGACTGAGCGTATCTACTGGGGAGAGATGAGGGGAGAGTGGAAGGAAGAACTTATGAATTTAAAGAAAAATGATCTCTTTATCGGTTAAATTTTAGGCATTAAAATATAATTTTTTATGTCATGGGAGATAAAGATTATGCTGACATAAGTCATTTCAAAGACTAATCAAGCTTAACCATCTGTATTTTCAGTAAAGTGAAAGGAAAAGACTATGGCTCTGGCAGATTAACCTGGTTACTGAGACTCTGAGCTGGAAGATTGATCTGAGATCCCCATCTCTTCATCTGTTGAGCCATGTGCATATATCACACAGACAAACACAGACATATTCAATTTTCCTTGACTTAAATCTGACTTTTTTCAGGTCAATTTGACATACGAATACATGGAAGACAACAATCATATGAATATATCTTTATGTTACCTTACTTTTTCCATCTCTAATTTGGAATTGAATGATTAAAAATTTTATTTTTTCATAAGCTCTTGTATTGTTTTCACCTAAGTGAAGATATGAGTTGCTTGGAAAAAGTATTAATCTCCATATAATCTTCATCACTGTCCTTTTACATGAACAACTGACATTTTCTTAATCATGTATAATCCTATAGAAGCCTCACTTGCCACTAGACTGCACAAAACCTCTCCTATGTGGAAACTTTGAAGCTTTCACTTATTCTCATTTTGAAAGATATTGACTTGAATAAATCAATTCCTTTATTTATATATCTATTTATTCATTACAATTTATTTATTCAGTACCTCTTTTTAAGTAAGTTGTGTCAAGCCCTGTGCAAACTTCTGGGAATACAAAGTATTTGTATTTGTGTCTATGAACTACTTTCAGGTAGTTCATAGATAAAATTTATAATACAGTACAATATAAGATTTACTATAGTATACATGGGTTCCATTTCATCTGGAGAATTTCATATATTATACTGTGAACTTATTTCACCTTGAAGAAAGTCAAAGGAAGAATCATGAAGAACACATTTAATGCTTCTATATTGAGCATGTGTTTGTTTAAAATGTGCAATACATCAGAGATAAATCAGTGAGATGGACACAAGATGTTTTGATTCTGAAGTATTGTTGTATTTTCCCTTTAAATATGATGAGGTAATTGAACAAGTAATTATTTCAATGCCTCTTAGTGTGTCTCACTCAGTGAAATGCCACCCTCCGGCTTTGGTCTAACATCTGGGGAAGTGGCTAGTGGGAAAGGGGCCTGCTTCGGGGAGGACTAGAGGAGGTAACAGGCTGGTCTTCCTGGAGTTTACGTCAACTTTGTTGGGAGAAAGTCCACAGATACAGCCCTTGAATTCTGATAGTGCTTGAAATAAGACTCTTGGTTGGGGCTCTACCAAGCAGTCTAGTGGTATTTGGGCAAGAATCAGTAATGTCACAACTATTGTCAGGCATATCTATTCTGAAGGGAATACCAGGACAATGAGAAATTTTAAGTGATCAGAAGCAATCATGGCTGTTATTTTCTTTGCTGCAGTCAATATTTAGATCCTCTTCCCCTATCTGATGCTCTGTTATTGAGTGCTGTATTAACACTAAATGGGCATATTATTTTCAGTCATTTATTTGGCTCACAGAGAAATTCTCTATATTAAACCTGTAAGTAATAGCTTAGGTAAAAAACACTGCCATTTATCAAAGTGAGTTGGATAAAGTTTCAAGGACTAGAAAATCCCTAAGCTAACTTGAAGTAAGAGTAAAAGTTTTTCAGACAGGTTTGGGAAAAGGAAGATGGGGTCTTGAATTTCTCTCAAGACAGAACATATTAACTGTGTGCAGAAAAGGAGAAAAACAAGAAGGAAAAAGCAGGTGTGAAGAAAGTAGGAAATGCACATATGATTGAACTTTAATAAAGGTGAGGAAATTAAGAAAACATATGCAATATTTGTAGAAAACTCTTTTCATTCAACATATGGATAATAGTGTTAAAATTATTATTCTGAGAATGCTTTGTTTGTAATGTAGGATAAAGCAAATGAGTAATGACATGGTATTCTAATCAGCATCTTTAGTTTGTTGAGAACCAGGATTCTCTGTTGTCCTAAATTTGAAATGGAAATATCAGCATAAATTCATGAGATTAAAAAAATCTATATCTCCTATCTGCCTACCTACCTACTTATCTATCAATATCTATTTCCCATAGATTTGTTCATTAAAAAGGCCCAGAAATAATGCTCAGTCCAGTAGCAATAAGTATCCATAACACCCAGATTGTGATATAGAAGTACATTTCCCACTATAAAAAACAGAGTTGCTTGGAGGGCTAGTTGACTTTAGGTCTGGGACAGATAATGTACAAGATGAGTCTGAAATATTCTGCCACTCTAAACTAGGTTAGTAAGAGAGATATTGAAAAGAGTTAGTAAGAAAGATATCAAAAAATATAAGGATGCATCGGTAGGACTTGAGAACCAAATTGAAGAGGTTCCCAGTGACCAAAGGTGGGATAATTGAGTACCTATAAAGATAATAAATACAATAAAATGTACCTAATCCATCAATTCCTAATAACATATACACACACAACTAATTGCAGGATACAAGTTTAATAAAGTAAACAGTTGAACATTCATTTTGTCTTTGTTATATAAAATGTTCAGTGGGCATCTAAACAACAGATGAGACAAAGTTCCTCCTCATAAAACCATTCTAATAAAAGAAGTGATAAAATTGGATTCTCAATATTTTACAATCATAATATTCTATAATAATGAATTATCAAAGCTAGGCAGCAAACATTAATTGACTGCAAACATCACAAAAAGAAAATGCATCTCATTAGTGCCTGCTAACATCATGATGAAAAAGGCTTGCCAAAAAAATCAAACCTGAATCTGATTAGGCCTCTAGATCCAATTACTAATGGACAATAAATAAGGAAGACAGAGGAACATGTAAAATTAAACAACACTTGGAGACCATACAGGGAAAATAATAAGGTTTCCTCAAAAAATAAATTGCAAAGAAAAAAATGAAATGGAGACAAAACCCAATAATTGAAAAAGACTTAAAAGATATGCCCTCCCCTTCAAAAAAACAGAAGGTAAAATAATCCCATAGTCTTTAGGGTTTTGCACTTGGATGATGAATATAAGAAGTGATGATAATCAGGAGTGTGTTTATTCTTTGGGAGAGGGAGAGAATTGTGATGGGTCCAGGGGGTAGAGGGGGCACAAGGAAGGTTTTTTTTTTTTGGTGGCTGTAAAGATTTTATGTCTTGGAATGGGGGGCGGTTACAGCGTTGTTCATCCTAGCTGAACATTTACTTTAGTCAGTTGCTAATACTATAAATAACAAAAAGGGATAAACAATGTGATTTGTTGGGCACTTGGGACTTGAGGTTTTGTACAAAATCTCAATGAAGAGGTTGAGTAGGTAGTTGTACAAATGATTCTTGAACTCAGGGTATTTTGAACCCTTGATCCTTAAGGGATGGTTTGGGGAGTAAGAAGCAGTATTGTCAACCTGAGGATGGAACCCCAGTGGGGGAGACAACCAATATTTAAAGTGTGGACTCTGCCATAAGATGAAAAACAAAATAGTCTGAAAGGTAGAGATTAAACTACAAGCCATTGTTCACCCAACTTTGCCTACTTCAGAGGCCGGCAAAAGCAAAGACATACAAAGGTGTTCTAGTTTGCTAGCTGCCAGAATGCAACACACCAGAGATGGATTGGCTTTTAATAAAAGGGGATTTATTTTGTTGGTTCTTCAGAGGAAAGGCAGCTAACTTTCATCTGAGGTTCTTTCTTATGTGGGAAGGCTCAGGGTAATCTCTGCTGGCCTTCTCTCCAGGCCCCTGGGTTCCAACTACTTTTCCTGGGGTGACTTCTTTCTTCATCTCCAATGGCCTGGGCTGAGCTGTGAGTGCTGAGATGAGGAATGCCAAGCTGCTTAGGCTGTGCTACATTGCGTTCTCTCATTTAAGCACCAGCCAATTAAGTCAAACGTCACTCATTGCAGCAGACACGCCTCCTAGCCTACTGCAGATGTAATTAGCAACAGATGAGGTTCATGTACCATTGGCTCATGTCCACAGCAACAAAACTAGGTATGCTCACCTGGCCAAGTTGACAACTGAATCTAACTAACACACAAGGCAAATGCTTCCTTTTAAGGACCTAATTGGGAAGGTGCACAATCAGTTCTGTGCCATCGGCACCAATATATGACTGCAAGGAAAGCTGAGAAGTATAGTCTCTTACTGTGTTGCCATCGGCCCAGAAAATTTTTGAGTATTCTCTTACAAGAAGGAAGAAATGACATCATTTGGAATATTGCCAATGGGATAGTTTTGAAGTTGTCTCAGGGAAGTAAAGGTGCTGAATCAGATGTAACCAGAAGCAAAAGTCCAAATGGAGGTGCAGTCACAAGGGCAGTGCGCCAATTTGAAAGGATTATGTACCCCAGAAAAACCATGTTTTAATCCTGACCAATCTCGTGGGAGCAGCTGTTTCTGTTAATCCTGATTCAACACTGCAGTTGGAATCTTTTGATTAGATTATCTCCATGAAGTTGTAACACACTCAATTGTGGGTGTGACCTTTTCATTAGATGGAGATGTTACTTCCCCCATTGCAGGTGTGTCTTGATTAGTTTACTGGAATCCTTTAAAGGTGGAAACATTTTGGAGAAAGGCAGAAATCTCAGAGCCAACAGAAACTTCAGAGTACAGTTGACACTGATGC